>JABWIB010008641.1:0-12935 GCA_016617825.1 Platyplectrum ornatum | reverse complement strand
ATTTGAGCTCTCAGTTTCATTTTACACTCTGGAGAATGTGAACTCAAATCTGATTGGTTGCCATGGGCAACTTCCCCAAATTCGAATTTCACTGCAATCTCCCTGCTTAGTAAATATACCCCAGGGAGTCTATGGAAAACCAATGAGACAGCAAGGGGTTCTGTCCTAAAGGATACATTTGATGAGCTTATTTCTCCTTTTAGTAGTAAATTGAGTAAATAAAAAATAGTAGATGGTGAAAACCTCTTTTTTGAGGAGTCATGATATGAGTGTAATAACAGCTTACACTGGTAAGATATCTGCATATAAGCCCTATATGAATTAAATCCTTAGAGCCGTATAAGCTATTTCATGTATTCAACTATTCCTTTGTCACTTTGTTTTGTGTTCCTGGCTTCTGGGTGGACATTTTGTGTCCCTATACTTTTTGTGATGAATGTTGTGAGTTTATCAGACTCAATCTCTTGAAGATTTTCTTATTCCTTTGGATAAAATTGAGAATTCTTGATATTTTTGTTGCAAGAGTGACTCTACATACCCTTGCCATCCATTTGGTGATTTTGGAGAGGGATTGAAGATCTATTGACACCTTACATGTTGCTCTTTTCGTAGAGCATTCAACAGTTTTGTCTACAGATCACCTCGCCTCTTGCTTATAAAGACTTTCATGCATCAGTGAACTTTCACATACGTTTGGTAGAATCTTAAAACACTCACATTTTTAGATCACACACATATGGGAATTCAGAAAAAACTTGTTTGCTAAGTGGAAGGGAGAGGTATGCAAATAAATCTACAGCTGGAGATCATTTGCACACATCTTTGAAAGCAGCTGATCGTCTGCAATGGGTGCTCAGCTTTAGGGTTAGTCTGTGGACAGTGGGCAGTTAGCGTTAGAGTTAGATGGCAGAGAGTGGATGGTTAGAGTGTGTAGCAGGGTCTTAACTAGAGCTGACCAAGTTGGCTAGACCAGGACTCAGAGTTAAAGGTCACATTGGTTGTTTGTTGGTTCTGGGGTCAATCATGGAGTCTCCATAATTTGGTGGTCCAAAAACCTTGCACTAGTGACAAAATGGTGAAAATGACAAATGGTGAAAACCAAAAAAAGAAAGAGAAACTAAAGAAAATTCTGTGGAAAAGGAAAAGAAGAAACAAAACAAAGGCAAGCAAGGTAGGTAGGAGGTTAAGAAAAGCAGACAAATGTTTTATTGGTAGGTATCTACTACTACTTTTTTTTTGTATTATATGCAAGACCGGTCAGCAGCAAGTATTAATTTAAAAACACTTTTCTCTCACCCCTAATAAATGTATTTTAATTGTTAAAAATCTAATTCTTGATGCTTAATGAATAGAGTGGATAGCGAACCGCAAAAAACACAACCGCACTTTACTGAATAGACCCCCTTGAACTTTGTGACGGTCGTACAGATTCTTAGTAGCAATGTAGCCATTATTAAATAATAACTAAACATTAATTTTAGCAACCAAAATAATGTCATTGGTAAAAACAACTGAGCTATATTGTCCCCTTTCTTTATTCTCCAGTCCCTCCAGAATAGTTTGCTGGACATATGAAATATGTTTGAGCCATACTGGTTTTAAAAAAATATATATATAATAAAAACCTGGAGCTCTCATTCAAAAAAGAAATTAGTGGGAAAACTTTAGTCATTTCTCATCAGTGAAAACTGATTTAGTTATGCAAATGACTGCTATGAATATTAAACCACTGATGAAAGGTTTTTAATGAAGGGGCCTTTTGTTTTGAAAATGCAAGGGTATATGCTTTAATTTCTTGCTAATTTAGTGTTCTTTGATAATGTTCAGATTTTCCCCAAAGTGACTTCACTGATGGTTTTTAAATGCTGTGAATAGAACTACAGGCCAACAATACCGGCTTTGACAAGACCTCCCCTGTGTAACTATAGATCATGATTTGCAACCTCTGATGCACAATTCTATTAGGGTGGATTTTGTCTATGGGGCTTTGCTTGAAATGAATTCTCATTTTAATGTTAGCCTCCTGCAGTTTTTAATTTTTAATCTGTAATATGAAATTGCAAATTTTACAAACATAATTTGAAAACGCCACTAGGACAGAACCGAATGCCAAAGTTTACATATTGCCTAATTAGACTGTTATGAGAAGTATCTTATCAAAGTCAAGCCACAGATCATCAAAAAATCCAATTACAAATTTCTGAAAAACACATATATTTATAAGTTCATTTTCTTTCATTTGCATCCCATTAGCTTAATAATTGTTTAAAAATTAAATTAGAGCTAATCATTTCATTGTTGCCATAAAACACCTGTATACAAATATGCAACTTACCGAAATATGGAATGGAGGAGTTTGGTAAGTAAAACAATAGAAAGTTATGATGTTGGTCAAATATGTAATTAGTTATTGAGCTTTATTCACTACATTCTGGTGTACTGTCAGGCGGGTAAGTTATCTTTTATAAGTACATTGGTTGTGTTGGCTCCATTCTAACCAAATTTATCGTAAGCATAAATTAAGCCAGAAGTTTCCACAATGCCACAATGTTATGTGTAATTTAGAAACAATATTTTTTTTAGTTTGGCATGGGGTTATATTCTGGTACCTAAAGGCATCAAATGATATATTCCATTTAATGTTCTTTTTAGAGATTGGCTGCAGATCACAGTCACCGGTTTCTTATTTCTCCCTTCCCAGATGTCAGCATCAAGACAAGGTTTGATGGCGTGAATTATGCAAATAACTGCCTGAAGTCCCACCCCCCGTCTAATCAAATTTGCCATCTATAGTGTTACGAAGAATGGGGTGGGTCTTAATATCACAAAACCATTGCCAAGACCAATCCATCCTTATTAATGTTCCAGAGAGTGAGGCAGTGATATGTATTTAATCATCGCCGGAAGCCCATATGTAGAAAATTTGCCCTCTCTCCAGTTATTCCGGAACAATACTCGTATTAGAGGATCCTGAGAATCGAGGCAACTATGAGATACTGTGAAAGTAGGGTAAGGTATCTAAATCAAAGAGATTACTCTGCTTATAAAACCAAAGACACTTTGTAGTAGATTTACTGAGGGAAAATTGGAGGTCTTGCTCAAAGCCACTAGATATATCTACAATTGGTTGCTATAGACAATATTTATTTTTCTCTTTAAAAGTACCTGTCCGCTTGCCATTCTTACTCTCATGAATATTAAGTATTCAACTAGGTTAATAAATATTAAATATGCATAATTTGTGCCACATGCATCTCTTTTTGATCATCATGATTTAATATAGGTTAATTATTGCTTGAATCAGTGGTCGAAGTGGATATTTAGAAGTGACGGTATGGAAATACAGAATATAACACAAGTCAATGAAGATTTTAAGTTTTTCAATTACATCAGTGGGAAAAGTGCCAGTATGGCATACCCCGTATACACTCCCACTTCGAGCCCTGGCTTGAATCCTTAGCATACTTTATAGCAGCATCAGAGGGTCACTTTACTATTAGTCTAAGAAGTAGGGATTGAAGTAGACCTACTTGGACCCCATAACCAGAAAGTCAGGGCCTACTCTGGATGCATCAGGAGGAGTCTGTCTGCATGCCATTGCATTCTAATAGTTCCCTCCTGTACCAGGTAACACCCCATGATATATCTGAATACTGCTATCCTATAACCCTTGTCCCCTCTCTGCTCCAAGGTATACGTCTAGTTCCTGTATCCTTTCTTTTTTATGATTTTATGATTATGCACCATTTTACTGTCTCTCCTTGGCACAGGCTTGAATGTATCTATGTCCTTCTGGGGATGTGGCCTCCAAAACAGAAGACAGTATTCCAGATGAGGCCGTACCAATGACCTATAAAGTAACATTAATGCATCTCTCTTTCAAAACCATGAAACCAACCACCTGACTTGCTCCATATTATTTTGCTGGGCTACCTTTTAGCTCCAGAAGTAGTATAAGTAGTATGTGGAGCAACTCCCAGCATCCAGGAGGTTGTTTCACTAGGGACACAAAATTACTGAATACAGTGGATGTAAATATGGTTACAGCATCCCATTTTTAAATATTAAAATGCAAATCCATACCTGGCACATTTTCAGCACATAATATAACTGCAATCTATCTAACTGTGCATTTGAGGGAATATAAAAGAACAGAAAATGCTATTTGCAAATAGGGCATAGTTTCCCCTTAATTATTACTAAAATATAGATTTCCCATATGATTTAGTGCAGTGAACCCGACAGTACATCAATGAGTAGCTTTGTGTAAAGGCTTTTTATACAGGTTCTAATTCGGAGACCAAGAGATTTAAATCACAATCTTCTGGGGCCCAATGGAATAATTTTTATTCAGATAAATCTTAAACTGTGAAGGCTAAGTTGCACAGGTCATTCCCTCCTGTAAGGAAACAAACTGCATTCCAGCACTGGCCGAGATTATGCATTGTAATTACACAGTATTACATCAGGTACTTAAGATGTGATGGTTTAATGTTTTTATTTAATTAGGGATGGGATTGACTGTAGCAATACAAGTCCCCCAGGGCAAAGATGCTGTACATTAGCTACTAAATAAAGCCCATTCTCCCTCCTTCCTTGTTCAGTAGTTGTAATGCTCCATTTGCTTATTGAAAACATCTTGTTGTAGTTCATATCAGCATTATTTTACCACCACACAGTAGTGCTTGGCCTTGTTTCATTGACATTGGGGAATAGATCACAGAATTTAAAGGGTTTCGCCTCTCAAAAGTGACACAGAAAATCTGCCTAACAATCAGATGTGCTTGCTGGTGTGTTCCTTTAGATGTGATATATGCAATGATTAAAAGTACTGATAAGCATGCCGAAACATATATACACACACTTCACAATTTACCATCAGATCTGTCTTCTGTCTTCATCTTCTGACATTGTTCCATCATTTATGGTTAAAATTACATTGGTTATAAAATCAACCGATGAGTTTATCAGGATATTCTTGTCATTATGATTTGTATGTATGTTCATCCTCTTATGTTATGGTTGCGGATTCTTTTACATACGGTCTTCAATGTCACTGTTGAGATGTCTGATCTGACAGTATAATGTTTATACCCCAAGAGTTTACACTAAAGAGAAAGCAACAAAAAGTTACAACCAATGCAATGTGCTTTGGAACGATAACACGTAAACAGACAATATTGTTCCAAAACCATTTGTATCATTTGAGCAGAAACTCATGAATTTAAGAAGGGATGAGACATATTTTTACAGGGTTACACTTGGTAAGTAAAATATTACCTTAGTCAGGAGGGAGATCTTCCATATTTCATCTGGATCAAATTCAAATATAAGATTAGGATCACAGGAGATAAATAGGTTGACCTTGATGGACTGACATCTTTCTTCAACCTCAACAATTATGTTACTATGTTTCATTGGCAAGTTTCCATTATTTAGGTTCTTCAATGTTATCCTGGAAATATTGTGTTTGTTACTTCATGTATTCAATGTAATGAACTGCAGGACCAGATCCAGACTTGTATGTATGTATGTAAACATACGAGTAAGTGAGTAAAATCATGTTTAATTTTACAGGGATTAAAGTGAATGATCATTTGCGCATACAGGGAAAATACTGAGACACTGACCAGCGTTTTACACTGTTAAAGACTTGAGACACATCATCTCTCAACTCTAATACTGTTTGCAACTATTGACATATAGAATGTCATAATAAAATAAAATAAAAAAAAGGACTGGGTTTCTATCTCAGAGCCATAACTGAAACTGTGCTTTAGGATGTTGTAATGTTCTCATTTTTAGTCTAATTGTAGCTGAGGATGTGCTGTTTAATATTATGTATTTGGTTTTGCATTGTAATAAAGCAAACGCTTGTCATAAACTTAGATAGCATATATAGTAAAGGTGCATGCCTGATCAATCATATGCAGTGAGGACCACACCTGAGCAACGAAAGACCATGAACTCACCCACAGTCAATCACTTACTTGGAAAAGAGCTAAAATAGCTATTGTATTGGTTCATAAGCCAAACATAAGCTATTATCAATGCTGGAACTATAATTAGTACTGAGACTAAAGATGGCCACCCACCAGAACAATTCTCATTTGTAATATCATTCCAGTGTAATGATTTTTATAGAAAATAAACTGCCCATTAACAATGACCATTCCGAATTTCCAGTTGATCATCATTGGAGGGGCTCCAATATCATATTTGGACATTTCAGATAACGATTAACAAATTCTTAAAAGATCATAAGCTGAGTGTAAGCGTGTTTATTGCTCATTGTGCAGGAAAACATTTGATACACATGGAAAAGGAAAAAAAAATTAAAAACATTATAAAACACACCGCAGCGAAAATAGTTTGAGTGAGTGGCGAGGTTAAGTAATACTGGGGAAGCAAATATAAATGGTGAACACAGAATTAGAGCTGAAATGTTAAGTTTCTCAACTCTAACTTACAGAGTAAATTCAAACACGCCTGCTCTCGGAGCCTCTCAGTGNTTGAAACGCAGCTGAAGATACTCACCCGCTGGTACAGAACGCCTCAAATGTTGCACTCCTTCCTCCCTCATGTCTCGTCTATGTGTTGGCGCTGCGACCTTGCCGTGGGTTCCCTTGCACACATCTGGTGGAGTTGCTCCGCCCTAGCTCCCTTCTGGTCCCAGGTCTTNGCTATCACGCGCCAAGTCGTTGGCCCGGACATCCCTACTGACCCCAAGTTCTGGCTACTGGCTCTCTCCTCTTGCCGCTTAGTAATGCTGCGCGGGCGGTGATTCTGGTGCACTGGCGCTCCCAGTCCCCACCTTCGGTCTCCGAGTGGATCTTTACCGTTCCATGGATGAGATGATCCTCGGCTACCGATAGGTACGCTGCCTACACTACCATGTGGCTCCCGTGGCTATCGTACTTGGACTCCCTGCCTCCTGCATTCCTACCCTGACCTCGGCCCGCTCCCGCCTTCTCCCCCGACCTTCACCAGCTTCTCTAGCCTCCTGCCCACCCTCTCCTTCCCCACCCCATGTCTTCTGTCTCATGCCTTCCTGATGTCTGTAGGTGTTGCTACCACTCAGGTGGCTCATGTTTCCTCTTATTGTTTAGCATTAGTACGCCACTCTGCCACCTGTATCTTTGCTTATTGCTCCATGGTGTATCATTTCTGTATTTTCATGTTTGCTATGTTCTGCAAATTTGTACCATGCATTGTTTTTCTAATAAAGACAGAATTTATACTAATTTACAGAGTAAACATAAAGCTGAGCATTTATGCGAGTCCCATGTGCAAAGGTAAAGAATTTTACCAGCATGCAAAATAATTCAAATAGGCACCCCCTGACATTGAAATACGGTTCTTATAAAGCCTACACTTGTACCTAAAAGTGTAAAGTCCAACACTGCATCAGGCCCACGCTCTCCAGCGTGACTGAATGGAGGCCTCTCAAGAGCCATAAAGAGCAGTGAGCTACAAAAAAGGTCAATAACATCCAAACATCCACTTCTAGACCATTACACCAGACCATAAGCCTCGCCACTTGTCCTCCCATTGATAGACATGCACATGTAATGTGGGAAGTATTACATGGGCATATCTTCCTGCAGCATATTACTTTAAGCCAGATTCTTCAGACTCTTAACTGCTCTGGTTTTCTTAACTGCTTGGTTACAAAGTTAATATGCAAAGCAAAATGAGTGGACTGAATAAATGAAGACATTTAGTGAAACTGACTACTGTGCATCCAATTTAGATTTTGCATACATTAATACTTTCATCTAAGGGCTTAGAAATATAGAAAATAGCTGAACATAGGTACAAAGAAAAGTTACCTATTCCATATAGGGGCTGGAGGAAAGCAAATGACATTTCTTACCAGAAGGACATTTCCTATTACTAAGGCAATCAAATTACACATAGCAACAATGCAGAAAATATAATTTTTTCGTTTATTAATAGGGGTTTACAAATGAATAACAGTTCAATGAGTCCAATGTACACAATGTTTAAGACCTGCTGTTTAAATTAAAATGCTAATGCTAAATATAGTCCCCTTGAAATCCTCATGTCACAAACTAGATTTAACAGAATTATTCTGTCTAAAAGTCATGGGTAGCAGTCAGCCCGTAGTAGCCTGTATAGAACATGGATGGATTAATGGTCTATATACACCGCCATCTTTTCTACCATACAATCTGCTATTTTACTTACTTGACCACTTGTTTTTAGTACATAAATGACTTCCTTTTAAAAAGGCTGCAGAAGTATTTGCAGCTGGTCAATATTAAAGGATTGCTTTGCATTGAGAACATTTAAGCATAGCATTTAAATTTATATATTTTATTTAATACACTACTCCAAAGTAGTCTATTTCACACTTTGGAGACAAATTTTAGCACATATATTAATATTGAAGAGCACATGAAAGTGCCGTCTGAACTGTAACAAATAGTCTTCAATAGAAATAAAAGGAAAAAAAGGACTATATTCACACAAACCATAATAGTAATTAAAAGTATTTTTTTTTTACTCATAGCATAAACGTCCATCATTAAACAGATGGCGTTCTCAATGCCCTCCTCTTTTCAATGGTTAAATAAACAGGATTAACAAAAAAAACAAAAACCAAAACAACTCCGCTACAAAGGTTAACAGAAACAATATATTACATTACAAAAACTTAAATAGTTATATTATGAGGTCTAAAACGACGGTTCATTAAGACATCATGGCAATTTTGGCTTTAAGTAATTACAGACTTCATCACAGAGTGGAACAATTTGAATACAATCATCGCAAGGCAAATTACAAATGTGACAAAATCATTCCAATACTTTTATTGTAAAATAAAATACTAAAAACATTTTCATATAAAAAATTGGCATTTTTGTCCACACAACATTTACACCAATAGGACGGGTAATACACTCGGTTGCATTAACCATGTTAAAATATATGAATTTTAGAAAGCCATCAAGTAATCCCCCAATGTCCAGCCATTTAACGGCACACGCCCTTAAACAGGTTTTCATGGCAATGATAAAAAATTAGAATATAAAATTTACAATTTCAATGAAAAATTAAGAAGCAGTGCTGAAAGAATAAAAACATCTAGAATTCTATGACGTCACATTTGATGTGACCCATATGAATATTTTACAGGTTTCATGAAAGCTCTATTTCCTGTTTCGTGTGCTGGTTCTGGTTTTCACAACTGCTGCCGGTTTCTCATTCTGCGATTTAGATGCTGCCTTGGCGTTAACTCTTTTCTGAACTGTAGTAATAGCTGCCTCTGAAAATACAAAAACATAAATAATTTTAGTACAGAACACATATACTGCAGTTTGGAGCCCTTGGTTTGCCATGACATATCCCTTCCTCCCACTCCCCATGTTCCTTCCCTCCTAATCCTTCATTGTTGTTAAGTCTAATCTGAATAACAGACTTAAATATATTTGCAGAACATTAAACAGCATTAGAGTGTAAACTTCATACTTATGCTATGTGCAATAACTGTATAATTACCCATTTTACTTCTTTTGGCTGGAGAATTTGTTGTTTGCTCCTGCGTCTCATTTTCTTTTCCCTTTTGTAGCTTCGTACTCTTTGCATTTCTCCTACCGCGGCCACTGGGGTTATCCCGCACTTCTGTCAGGCTAGTTACTTCAGGGTGGGAAGGAGATTCAGACTCCTCAGTATGGTCACTTGTTGCTTCAGAGCTTGCAATCTTTCTTTTTACACCTCTTGTTGGTTTCGCAGAGGTAACCTCTGCATCCTTGACTAATGCCCCCCTTCTCAGGGGTTTAGATTTAACAGGGGAATTTTTCACTTCAGTGTCAATCGGCACCTCTATAGCTGCAGCTGCTCTCCTTCCTCTGGCAGGCAAGACCTCTGGGACGTTCTCAACTTCATTATTTTCACTATCCAACCCCTTAGATGCTGGGCCTCTGCGTCCACGTGTGGTGTTCCTTGGCAGAAGCTTTGGGGATTCCACTGTAGATACATTTGTGGCCTCGGGTGATGAAGCCTGGACATCAGCATTTTTAAGTCCTCTTCTACTAGTACTCCTTTTAGATACAGATTCATCAACTTCAGGGACAAGTTTCAATGAAGGCAGAGTATCTGCTGGCAACGTGCTTCCTACTTCTTGTGACTTAGCTGCTCTCCCTCTTTTACGTTTAAGAGGAACTTCTTTGTCAGCTTCATCAGTGGAAGGTAAATGTTCAACGCTCTCCTCCATATTTGCATGAGCTTCTCTACGAGACCTTTTAACAGGAACAGCTGCCTCCTTTGATTTCCCACCACGGGTAGAGGTCTCGTTAGTATCTTGTGGTACAGCATCAGCTTCATTTTCACCAGTGACCACTAGAGGATGCCATTGCACAGATTTTGTCTTAGACTGACTAGTTTGTTCTTCGGGAACCTGTAATGTTTTGCTTCTTGCGGATCGTTTCCCTTTCACTGCTGTTGATTGGGATTTATTGGTCTCCATTACATCTTTCTTACCACGTGTGGCTCTTGTGGAAACTTCAATCTCTTCCATAGAGTCACTGTTCTGTTCGTCATTACTAAGGCTTTGCTCCTGTTCACCTGCACTATTATCTTTAGTACTAGACTTCCCCTTTGTTGTTGGAACAGGTGGTTTTAAAGTGCTTGTCCCAACAGAAGTATCTTTCAAAGCACTTCTACTCTGCCTTCCACGCAATGTCTTAGTTGGTATTTCTTCAGATGCATCTTGTGAATCCTTTGGCTGCCTAGTGGATCTCTTGAGACTCTTGGCTTCTGGACTTTTTCCTTTGGAAACCTCCTCCACTGGAGAAATATCCTGACCTGAAAAAGACATTACATACTAGGTTAACATGCTGGTGAATTTACAAGTTCTATTTAGAAAACCAGTACTTGGCGCACTAACCTGATATTTGTGCTTCCGGATTCTTGCGCCTTCCACCTCTCCTGGCAACAGGTGATTCTTTAAGACTTGGTTCTGTTGCTTGAAGATCTGTCGAACTGGATTTAGTTTCTCCTAATAAAAAAAAAAACAAAAAAAACAAACATGAGGGACAAAAATTCTACAGGTAAGCTACAAAAAAGCAAGATCTAAATGTAGATGCCCTCACCAACAATAATTAGCCAACTCCATAAAGATAAGTTCCATCTAACCAAGACCTTATGAGGACTCACAAAAATGTTTAGAAAAGTAACACCAATAACTAAACCTAAAACCCAACCTGAAGGTTGTTCAGCATTTGCCACTCTCCCTTTCCTTCTGGCTGGCACAGGGGCTTCATATGGAGTTTCCACAACCTCTTCAGATGTCTGTATATTCTGCCGAGTAGGTTTCTTACTAGGTTTAGTATCAACTTTGTCGGTATCTTCTGATGTCCTCTGCGGCAAGTCAGTCTCTTCTGAAACTAAAACACAACATAATTATACAAAATAAATTCTGCCATAAACCATTTCTTATAAAAGCTGGTATACAAGAATTATGCAAGTCAATTACTTATGGTCTTATGCTCCTAACACAATTTCTGAGCAAGAGAAAATGTATGTATAAATACTGGCGAACCCCTGCATTAGAAGGTATTAGAGGTATTTTGATGCCAAAAAAAATTGCCTGATTTTGCTTCCATAAAAGTTAAATAATTTAAAAATTGAGACTTAGTAACCATTTAAGTAGATATACATTATACAGATTTCATTGCACTTTATACTTTGATGGCGAAAGGAGAGTCAACCATTTCAACATACACAGAATTTTAGCATAACAGAATAGTACTATCAAAGAAATCAAACATGAGCAAAGCATAAGGCTTCCTGTACCTCTGTCTTAGTTCAGATTATTTGATCTCTCCTTATCTATGGACAATTATAGCAGCATTTATAAATAGCCCCTTTGAGCATTTGTGACCTATAGCTTGATATTAAGTCATGAGTATGGTTTGCAGATCCATCGATGTTCAAATTTATATTAATACTATGTTCGGGTTTCTGGGACAAGGAAATATCCAAACCTTAAATCTTGTCTACAGTTTAAAAGAGATGGCACAGTCTATGGAAAATCAATGCTTTAGATGCAAAAACCATTATGTCACAAATTAATCATACATTAAACACAAAAAAAGCAGCTTACCCTGTGTAGTCTTAGCACTTCTTCCTCTTTTAGTAGTAGTGATTTTGTGCTCAGCCACAGGTGTATTTTCCTTTGGTACTTCCACAGTGTTCCTAGGTCGCCCTCGTGTGCGTGCTGGTAAAGACTTTTCAGAAACAGCATTGCTGGGCCCAGGGGCTGCAGTTCTAGATCTTCCACTGCGTGCAGGAGAAACGGTTTCATCGGGAACAGATTCCTTGAATGAAACAGTCCTTTTAGTTATTCCTCTGAGAGTCTGTGAAGTCACAGCATTAGTGACAGATTCCTCATGTACTTCTATAGCGGCATTATTCCTGTCTGCCTTAGCAGTCACTTCTGAAACAGACTCATTATGTACTTCTACCACAGCTTTTGTCCTCACTCTGCGTATTTTTGAAGACACATCTTCAGGTGCGGATACTGGATCTGATGTCTTGGAAACCTCAGGCTTCCTCGTTCTTCCTTTCCGTGTGGGGGATGTGACCACCGTATCAGGGACGGAAATCGAATCCTTGGCTAGCTGTGCCCTGTTTGGTCTTGCTTTGCGTGTAGGTGATGTTACATCAGGAATGGGAACAGACTCCTTGGGTACATCTGTTTTCCTGGGTCTTCCTCTTCTTGTAGGTGAAGTAACCTCCACATCAGGGACAGGAACAGACTCCTTCGAAGCCTCAGCCTTACCAGGACTTCCTTTTCGTGTAGGAGAAACTGTTTCCTTAGGAACCTCAACATTGCTTGGTCTTCCTCTTCTTGTAGGTGAAGTCACCTCCACATCAGGGGTAGGGACAGGCTCCTTAGGAACCTCAAC
>JABWIB010008638.1:13901-28728 GCA_016617825.1 Platyplectrum ornatum | reverse complement strand
ATATTTCAACAACACACATGAATGCAAAGATATCCCTGAACTCTTTTCCATTGTTTCCTCTGTCTGTGCAATCTGTACATTAAAATCATATTTAATATAACCTTATTTTATGCCCTTACAATCACTTCAACTTTATCACTGTGTATCCAGAAAAATGTGGTTCCCAAAGGGATACTATAATAAGGTTCTTTAAATCAAAGAGGTGTTATAAATGTATTCAGGAGCCACTCCCTGTAACAGTCTGGGTCTCTGTCTACAGGCTGAATTCATAGTAGTCACTGGACAGCTGTATGTGAGGATGGGGGAATGTAGACGGCTCCTGAACAATGGGACTATTATACCTTTGGTAAATATGTGTCATTCACTGATGGCACAAATGGCACCTGAACTAGTACTAAATAATATGTGTTATAAACTGATTGGTTAGTAAGTGCTGCCTACCTGTCTATGCACAGAAAATACATAGTGTGATGTTAAATCACATGACAGAGAATACATAAGATATACATTAATATAAAATAACATGACAAAAACTCCACAATTATTGCACCCCTCACACTGTCTTACTCTCTCCTCTTACCCTTCTACTCTCTTTTCCTCATACTATCTCTCCCTCCATCTCAATGCCTTCCCTCACTTTCTCCCCTCCCTCTTAAGCTGGCCATACACTATACGATTTTCGTGAAAAATCGGACGATTTTTCGGAAAAACCGTTCAGTGTGTGTGAACGATTTTTTCGAATAATCGGCTGATATAGTTCAAAAATCGGTTTAAAACTTTTTTTTATTTTATGGTCTGCTCAATCTTAAATCATTTTCAAGGTTAAAAATCATACAGTTTATGGGCACTTACAATAATACTGCTATTGAGACACAATTTAAAAGCATAAATAAAACAATACAAAGAAATGGTTTGGAAGTACTAATTTGCATAATACTTTTTTTTTCCAAACAATTATTGTACAGTGTATGGCTGCTTCCAATTTCTTAAAAAAAAAAAACATTGGTTCATTTTTCATCCAATCTTTTTTATAGTTTATGGAAAAGCTTAAGATCAATTGTTCCAATGGGCAAAACCATGTTGAATTGCAGGGAAGGTAAAATGAATGTCAGTGTTTGCATGCAGGGAGAATACTTTATTGTTGCATTCTGCACATAGATACTGACCAGAGTTACTGTTACACTGTTATTAGACTTGGGCTATGAAACATCATCTCTCAACTCTAATACCGTTTGCAATTAATTCAATTTGCCTCCCCTGCAATTCAACATGGTTTTGCCCATTCTTGAAAAAGTGTTTTGATTGGAACAATTTATCTTATAGTGTATGGCCAGCTTCACTCCCCTACTCACACCAACTTCTATACTCTCTACATGTTAATGGATCATACCTGATTGCTGCAGGGTGACCATTTAATTCCACTCATGCCAGATGTATTGTGGGTTTATAATTTGCTAGTTTAAGTCACTGTATTCTGACTGTCACAGAGTTTGCAGAACTTGGATTATGTCCTCTTATTATATTATTTTGCCAGATAAGTCTAAATACAAGGATATGTTGAAGTGCACTATTCATATCCCATAATTAGAGCTAAAAATGTATTGTCACAGATTCAGTCTGATTGGTGAACTGTGTGCATTAAATATTACCGTTAGCTTGATCATCATAAGAAAACTCTGCCCTTCTATCAAAGTTTTCTCTGTAATTTTTATGACTTAAGAGCCATCACAAATGAAGTCAGGATTGCAGCTATTCGCAATGATCCTGGCTTCATATTGATGCAGTATTCAATGAGCTGAAGTTCACTGGCGAGCACCTGTGTACTTTTTCTGACCAAGTTAAGTCTTACGTACTATGTGAAATACTTGTGCAGGCGTGATTTGTTTACCAAACTTCAAAACAAAAATCACCTAACAAAAAATTAGGCAGACATAACATATGCATGCATGTTAATGATCGTTTTAATGTTTTCATTTTTTTTTATCACAATGTGAAACCTCTGCTTGTAAGTCCCAATTTTGGTCTGGATCCATTCTGGGCAATGCTCACAATTCCAATTCAATGCTGTCCTGGTTGTTACAAGCAGTGGTTAAATTAAATCTGATTCTGGTCTAAAGTCATGGGCCTAAATTTACTATGCAGGAAGACTGAAAACAGGGGATGTTGCCCATTGAAACCAATTAGATTCAAGCTATGTTTCATTTTACATATTGGACAATGTAAGCTCAAATCTGATTGGTTGCTATGGGCAACATCCCCTCTTTTCAATCTCCCTGCTTAGTAAATTTAGGTCATTGGATTTAGATTCCTAAATGGTCTTTCTGTAATTGTGCAGTGTGTATTAAATATATTATCTGGAGAGAGTACATTATATTTTGTTCTGCATTCTTTTGAACATGTTTCTAGCAGACCACAAAGCAGAATATCTAAGATATAGCNTGGAAGTCTCTCCACAGTGCAGTTTTAGAGCTCGGATAGCATTGTTCCTGATTACAATGGCTTCAGTTGATGAGCAGAAGTAGGTGATATGTCCCACTTTAGTGTAGCATCACTCAGGGAAGTTACTGAACGCCAGCTGCAGGTGGAGAGTTACATAAAGCAGTAGCATATATATATATATATATATATATATATATATATATATATATATATTTTTTTTTTTTTTTTTTTTTTTTTTTTCTGACATATTTCCCCCATATTCAGCAGCATGTTGGACAGGTAACGTGTACCTGCCGTTATTCTAGTCCTTCTATATGAATCATCCAGCTGACTGGAACCATGTCTCTTCACTTAAATGACACTGATGATACTTAGGTCACGTCAGCATCACGCTGCGTGGTTGCCATGACAACCAGTATAGCGTGGCAGGAGAGAGAGGTCCAGGCACGCTGCCGTCGCGACTACAGTTTAATAAGGATTAGTTTATTTCATTTTAAAAAGCTTCATTCCCGAACATTGAACAAGTCCAAATACCCAGACTGTCCGGAGTAATCTCGGAGGGATGGTATTTATATTGGCACGATCGAACAATTCACTTCACTGGAGCGCACAAACATCACCACGTGACCCTCAAGAAGTCGCGTCTCATTATGTGACATCACTTCCGTAAACACTAGTTACTGGACAGCGTCGATGGTGGGCGGAGGAGGTGCTGGCAGTGGCTCAGCCGGTAGCGGTAGAATTATTTCTTATTATTGTGGCTCACTTTCAGAGCAACGTGTACCGCTCAAAACAGCACACCCCCACACTATACTACATAATTCTGCTCTATACCAAACGCGTGTTTATACAACATCATATTGCACCATACTATACTACATAATACTACACCATATTGCCCCACACTAAACTACATAATACTGCACTATACCAAACGGGTGTTCGTACAACATCATATTGCACCATACTATACTACATAATACTACACCATATTGCATCACACTATAGTATATAATACTGCACCATACCAAACGCGGGTGTATACAACACCATACTGCACCATCCTGCATTATACACTATACTACATAATACTATACCATATCTTACTATACAACACGATGCTGCAGCATCATATTGTGTTCCGATTTTGGTGACCTATGATTTATTCCCCGACTGTTAGTCTCATTATGGGTAAACAATGGAAATGTATTCGCTGATATATTACACATGGAATACATAGATTTAGCTTCGTAAACTGCCATTTTACTATATATTACATTTATATATATATATATATATATATATATATATATATATGGGTCCAATGATCTATATATGAACATTTCATGACCGTTATAAGTCTTAAATTTCTTACTGTGTGCAGCTTCTCTAAACTGTAAATGTCCATATAAAGTTACATTCAAATGGCATTTAAATATGATCACTGACTGTCATGTTATCAGTCATATTATCAAGTAATATTTTATGTTAGGTTTTTCCTTGAAATTATTATACTGTATTAATAAATATATATCAGTGTCCGTTTTCTTTTGTGAAGTTGACACCAATTTCTACAATATGCTTTCTTGCCAGAGGATACATTATGATGATTCGGAAACAGAAAAAAGAGTTCATCACAAAAGCAAATGAAGGAACTAGCTTGGTATGTAGTTCAATTATTGAAATACGGCAACACTAACATCTTACACACATTGCTGTTTAGTCTAGCCAACATTGAACCTAATGTATTTTAAATGTAGATATTTGGTCATTTATACATACATCAGTGGTTCCCTAACTGCTCCTATCTCCCTGCGCTTCCGGCCTCGCTCTCATTGGGGTGCAGCGGAATGTTTTTTCCCGACATGGTGGCACGTTGCTAGTGCATCTTTTAAGTGCAATTTTACTTCTTCTACATGAGCTACTCAAGATGTCAACCTGAAGTATTCCTGGCTTTACATAAATAGTTATTACGATATGTTAACTCAACAACTTTAAAAATGGGACACATTGGTAATTATTTTGTTTTAGGGGTGCCTTGTAAAAATATGCCTTGAACTGAGAAAGTTTGGAAACCACTGTCATACATGACATAAACAAATAGTTCTGCTCTGAGAAACTCACCTATGTTTTAGAAGAATGTCCAAGGGGTAGNTTTACTGCAGGATTCATAAAGTGACCAATCAGATCAGATTCTATCTGACATTCTCTAGTATGTAAAAATAAAATGCGAGATAGAATCTGATTGGTTGCTATGGACAATACTTCCACTTTTCCAATCCCACAGTTTAGTAAATATAGACTCAAGTGTTTAAGTGCAAATAATCTTTGAAATCAATGGCTGTCTGAAGGTGTGCTCCTTTCTTTTTGTCATTTTTGCGGTGTTCTGGTACAGAAGACTGATTACAAAAGATGTATAGATATGTTTTATATTGTTAAAAAATATAGTTTTATGATAAATGCTAGTGATCATTTAAGATGTTATAAAATGATCATCACATATCCATACATTGAACCTTTTTCAGCTAATTCATGTGAAAAATTCTACACAGTTCATGTGGTAAGTCACTGTCAAAATGCAGACGCAGAACAGAACATTAAAATACAGTGTAGCTGGATATTGAAAGCCTTTAAAAAGTAATTGCTCAATTTTATCATAGATGTGATTTAAACTNATTCACTTAACTTATTTTATTTAACATATTTTAGTTTAAAATTCAAAAGAAAAAAGACAATTGTGATGACATCCAAGTGAGCTCATCTTCAGCAAAAGAAGGGAATGCTGATTTTAAAAATGTTACTGTACGGAAGGTAATATCCATTATATTGCATTATATTTGTAATTAGCTTTGTATTGCATGCCATTCTGTAAAACCAACTGCTTTATTTTTAAGACACTACTGTTCTGATGAGCTGAAATAACTAAAAGGGTTATTTGTGTGTGTGTAGATAGTTAGTTAGTTAGATAGATAGATATTACATTTATTACATTTGTTTGTGCTTTCTAGTCACAAAACATTAGTAGTGCACATTGTAATGATTTGTGTGGAAAACATTGTGCACTTTATAATTATTATGCATTGTATATGTATTTATGCTTAAATATCTTTACTTTGTTTTCTGATCCTGATTTTTTATTAATACATGTATAATATTATAAAATTACAAAGATATATTATGAATATGCAGTTAATTAGCCAGATAACAATTCAGTACACCTCATAGAAAACACAGGCAACAGACAATATAGTAATAATTATACACCATCTTCTGTCATGTTTATACATACAGTATTATACCCTAGTAATAATAGCTCCTCATCAGACATTTATTAAATCATACAATAATGTTTCTTTATTTAATATATTTCCATATGTAATATACTGCCAAACAATAGTTTAGATCTTAATAGGAGTGGTTTCTCACCTGTTTTATTCTGCATATGTATTATGGAAACCATGATTTGTACTCTACCTTGAGCATTTTATATATGGTTTTATTTGCACCCTGTTTAAATTCTGTAATTATCCTCTCGGATGCATTGCAAGTCCCACCTGGATGTTTTTCCTGGCATTTGAGGGCTGATGGGCAATGTAACCTTTAAATGCTATTTAGAGCCTTTATTTCTACTAGTCTCCAAATTTCTACCTTCAACTTAATTATTATAGGTCTGTAAAGAAATAACAGTGGTACTGCAGGNACTTTTATTTACCTCAATGTCTAGAATTGTTTAAAATCTACATAACATTAGACTAAAAGGATTTTGGCAATTTTGCCATGATTTTAATGACTGGCAACATTGTCAAAATTGAGCATTAAATGGAAAATACTTAATTTAGTGTAAACTCTATTAAAATAAATGCTACATACCTGCTCATCTATAAACTCCTCTTACAATGGCATTACTCTATCTAATGCTGGCCATACACCATGCCCACTATTGCATAGCCGAATCTTGCCTGCTGCAAGATTCAGGCAAATCGCACCCGGCTGTAGTGGTTATCGCAATGTCGCCAGTGACATCACACTGGTGTATGGCCAGCATTAGATCTAAGGAGGATTAATGAAGTCTGCAAGCAATTGATTGCAGTTGCTGTGACATCACTGAACCTTTCCCCGCACAGATTTGTTATTGTTGTCGTCTGGCAATTGCAACATTTTGGTTTATTGAAGAATGCGCAGATGACTATTATGTTTTCATATTAGATTTAATTATTTATTACATTAAACATTGAGGGGTCCGATGCCAGAATCTCCTGTTTGGCTCATCACCGCCAATAATTTATACACCGTTCAGATTACATTCCCCAAATCCACTGGTTTGTCAAACCCTGAGGATTTGCGGGGGTCTGCAGCTCAGCCTGTTCACATTGCACAGTGTTGACCAAGGAATTCCTTGTACACTGCAGTATCAGCTTTCCAGCTAAAATTCTAAAAAAAGACCCAGGGTTTTAATAGTACCCTGTTCAGATTGCCAGCAAAAAGCCAAGACTTTCTTGAAAACTGGCAATTTCATGTACACCTCAACTTAGAGGTTGTACATTGCTAGGGCCTGCCTTGTCCAGGGTTCAGCACTGTGATTGTGTGAATGGAGCAACAAGAAATTATAAAAAGCTAAAAAATTGGTTACATTAGATCTGTTTTCAGGCTATTATTTTACATTTATGTGTTTTATATATATTTAGTTTACGATCCCAAAGAAAACTGCTGACGATTGGAATAAAGACATCCAAACGATCTCACCTTTATCAAGAGTAGCTAATCCTGATAATAGAACAGTGACTTTTTGGAAGGTAACAGACAGTATATACAGAAAACCAATATTATCAAATAATATTAAGAAAGGATTCCAGACCTGCTTAAAATGCGTAATTTTTCACACAAACGCAAAATAGTGCATTAATGCACACTCTAGGAAATCTTTACAAATTTGGATTCATAGGAGCCAGACCGCTGCAAAACCCCCCTCTCTGTCAGCAGGACAGGATGGGCAGTATGCATACACAGTGAACACGCAGGGGAAGTTTTACATATAGTAGAGTAAGTGGTGACTTAAGCCCAATTTACTATACACCAACCTTAGTTGCAGGGCAGGGACAACTAAGTATAGTACAGCAATAATTTTTGTTTATTAATTATGATGTTCTCCATGACAGAAATGTCAATTACAATGTTTTTAGTGGGTAAAACAATATATATACACTAACCAAATGCTTTAGTCTCGTACTTTTCGTCTCCGCTATAAACTGACATTTATATAATTTTTGTTTTGGTGCTTTAATAGCATTACCATTTTCAAATTTCTTGTGTACATATAATGGAATATTTGTATTCCGAAATAAATAGCATCCAGTGTGGAATTTGCATCCACATGTGCACTCTATTAGCTTTTATATATCAGAATTCAGAGGGCAGGCCATAGTACAGTAAGGGCTGGCTTCAGTACTCTTCAGTGCCCTGCATTCTAGTAAGGATAGTGTAGAAACCTTTAGGTAGTTGTCTCAATGCGGATTCCTCTACAAACGGAGGAAGGAGTCTTTACTGCCTGCAGGGAGATCTGCATAATGTGGATTCTGCATTATTATTACTGCAAGTCCTGTGTTTGGTTATTCGAGCACAGGATTTGCAGTGCCCTGCATCTGGTGTTTAATAAACTTAATAAACTAAATAAATTATGGCAAAATATTAGACACTTTACTAGAAATATCACATAGNGATTTAGTTTTATGTGTACAATATGTGCAGTTTATAGGTTCTATCTGTCTCTATCTGTCTCTCTACATGCTATTTTGTTACCAACAATGACATTGCAATGGCTTTAGCTAGAAAGAAATGAGCCGACAACTTTTGTAGGTATATTTACTAAGCAGTGAGATTAAAAACTGGGGATGTTGCCCATAGCAGCCAATCAGAATTCAGTTTGCATTCTCCAATGTGTAAAATGAAACAGAGCTTGAATCTGATTGGTTGCTATGGGCAACTTCCCCACTTTCCAAGCTCACTGCTTAGTAAATATACCNCTTGGACTTCATCTACATTTCAGCACTAATGATCAGATCCATACTTTACGTATTCCTGACTTACTCACAACTTACTCTTGTGTGAGCAAAACCATTTTGAATTGCAGGGGAGGTAAAATTAATGTTAGTGTTTGCATACAGGTAGAATACTTTTTATTTTTGCATTCTGCACACAGCCACAGACCAGTGTTACTGTTACACTGTTATTAGACTTGGCCTGGAAAATATCATCTCTCAACTCTAATAATGTTTGCAACTAATTAAATTTAACTTCCCTGTAATTCAACATAGTTTTGCTCACTCATGAGTAAGTGAATAGTAAGTAAAGTCTGGATCTAGTCATAAGACCCTATCATTAAACTTTTGCATGCTTATCTTTCTGCCAATTTTTTTAATTCTTCAAATAGTGCATAATATTGGACTGAACAAGTTCTGACTGATGTTGGCATTGAGTTGCTGTAATATAATTGCCATTATAAAACTTAGTACACAATTTTATATGTGCATTGGTTCCAAATCTATGGAGCTGCCCTACAGTATGCCATCATTTGGCTTTACAGAGCTTTTTTGTATTAAGATGTATATGCAGCTTTTCTTCCTTGTCACATTGAATTTCTAACCAGAAATTTGCCCGTGACTCATTCCCCTAGGATTATGGCATACCAAATTAAATCATTGTTCCCTCTTCATGGATGCAGGATAGATCACTTGCCTGTTGCTTTCTACATCTTTTTTAAAGCAGATATTTTGGTCTCTTTGAAAGCAACCTTTTTGCAGAATGATGCAATCATTTTCACCTCCCCTTCCTCATTCTCCTGGCTTTATAAAAGCTTAATATCTGCATCAAATTAAAATTATTAGTTATTCTCACCAGATTTGTACAGTAGCACAGATCAGGGCATCTTTAGTAATTATCTAGTTGTGATGAAAGGAAATCACTAGAAAAATTATTTTGCTTTTGTATTTTTTGTATGTTTATGTATGTTCTATTACAGTTTTGTTTGAACTTTTGTCTTTAATTAATTTTCTTTATAATTGTCACTCAGACAAGTTAAGAATATTAAAGCTGTAATGCAGCATTGCTACTTTACTTATATATGCATATGTTGTCTTTTCAGCATGGACATAACATGTCAAGGAATAATGAATGTCATGAATATTATAAGACATTTAGAAACTGTAGGACAAACCGGTAAGTATGCTTTTCTGTTGACAGATGACTCAACAAAATTTAAATGATATTCTCCTGCGTTTTTTACTGCTTTGTTAAATAATAACTCTTTAATGCTCACATAAATATAATGTGCAATGAAAAATAACTATTATGTTGAAATGCTAAAAAAAAAAAAAATGTTAAAAAAAACAAAGAAAAAGAGAGATCCCCGGTAAATCTAGATGTAAAGCATCCAGTACAGTAATGCAAGGAACTTGTAGCAGAATTTAAGGGGCCGATTCAATTTTGCGTGAAGTTGTGACTGGTTAAGTCCCGTTTTTTCAGTCACGACTTCGCATCAAATTTATAGTGGAATTCAAATGTTTTCCACCTGACTTAACCTGCGCGCGTTATTTTGAAGATCAGCGATCAAAATAACGCGCACAGGGAAAGTTTGAATGGGGCAATAGCGCATGCAGGCGTAGTAGAATCACGTTACACATCAACTGTAACGTGATGACAAAGCTGCTGCTATGAATGAGTATCAATGTAATGATATTCAATCATGGCAGAAGCAGCTATCACGTTACAGTTAATTTGTAACGTGATACTATTATGCCGGCATGCACTTTCATTGCTGCTGAAAAATATGATTTGCGGCTAGTTTTTCGCGCCCCATCTAAAGTAATTGAATTGGGGCTTTTTTGGGTGCGAAATTCAATATGCTAATGAGTAAAAAATGCAATATGTTTTCACTTTGCACAGAATTGGATCGGCTCCTAAGACCATTACAAAATACATGCTTTAGATTCTGATGCCAATATAAAACTTTTTTTTTAACTGTTTGTTTGTTTGTTTGTTTTTTTACATAAAGTACATAACAAAAGAAATAATGTATAATATACAATCCACAGAAAATACCAATGGACGCATTGGCAACATATAAATGAAAACATTATAATATAAATTAAAAGAAAAAGAATAAAATTGAAGGACAAAAGTTCTGAGAATAAAACAATCCACATCTGTATATGAAACTTTTAGTTATTAGTTGTATGCACCTACCTGGTTCCGATGGCTGGAATATCAAAAGACCCCCCGGGCCTCACTATAATGGATCTGGACAAACAACCCCCTAATGCTGGCACCTCCTAGAGCGCTCCTCTCCCACAATGCCTTCCTGGTTTACAATATATGTAGTCCTATGTCTATTGCTTGACTCTCTCTCCCTTTCCTTCCCCATCCCTCTTTTTCTTTGCAGGAAAACTTATGTTAGACATGGTTTTATATNCCCCTTGTTTATACTCTGCTGCAAAGTGCAGCTTGGGCCTTCTGCAATATTTATAATATTCAAAAACACACATATCAAAAAATAAGCCATACATACAGTAGCATAATAGAAAATTAAACGTGCACTACTCATGTAAATGAATCATGGTCTTTTGCACAATGAACACATAATTACAGGCTGTATATGTTTCCCTGGCCATTTCCTGTGCGGCTGCTCTCTATTGATGTGTTCTGTAACAGGTCTGGATGACACGGCTGGTTTGGTGCTGTGGAGCTGGTCACTAAGTTGTTAAAACAAAAACTACCTCTGGAGAAGCTTCTCCCCCTCAATAACCCCCTCCCTGCCTCAGTTCTTCCCAGTGACCATCAGAGTTTGGTTTGGTTTAAAGNTCCTGTTTCCAATCACTTTTTTTTTTAGTTTTTTGTTTTCTTATTCCTTTTGCTGGTAGTGTTAGTGGGAGAGCAGGTGCTGCTATCACTTCACCTTTCTTTCCTTCGGCACGTACAGCTCTATGTCAGCCAAGTGGGGGGGGGGTGGTTGAGGTGCAGCTCACTCCACAGGTCACCACTGTGTAGGACTTTTGATCCGGTGGCCATTTTAGAGTCTAGACCAGTGGTTCCCAAACTGTGTGCCGTGCCTCCCTGGGGTTCCACGACACTGTCATTGGGGTGCCACAAATTGTTTTTACCGATGTGGTGCTATGTTGCTAGTGCACAATTTTATGTCTTGTNTAGGAGCAACACAAGATTTGATATCAACCTGAAGTATTTAGTATACCTAAATAGTTATTACACTGTTTTGGCTCAAAAGCTTAAAAAATGAGAAATTATTTTGTCTTAAGAGTGCCTTGAAAAATTATGGAGAACCTAAGGGTGCCTCGACTGAAAAAGTTTGGGAACCACTGGTCTAGACTCTTCACGGACAATTGGTATGTAGGACTGCACTTTCCAAGATGACCATCTCCGCCAGACGGTTCCATCTTTCTTGCTTCAGAGGGTTCACAGGAGATGGACTGTGGCTAGGTAGCAGTGTCCCCCAGATGGCAGTTTGGAAAAGGAGATTTTTTTTTACCTACTGTTAAATCTCTTTCTCTCTGGAACATCTGGGGGATGCTGTGTGCCCTCCATTATGCTCTGTGTGAGGGGGGATTTTCTTGTTTTGTTTTCTTAGCTTATTTCCAGGTCATTGGTGTATAAGAAATGAGGCAGGGAGTTGGTTGGAGAGGGGATGAGCTTCTCCAGAGGTGGTTTTAGTGCCCAGCTTCACAGCTACAGCACCAACCCAATGTAGCAGTGTCCCACAGATGATTTTAAAGTGAATAAATCTCCTTTCTCATGCAGGCCATCTGGGGGACACTGCTACAATGAGTTGGTGCTGTGGTCGTGGAGCTGGGCACTAGGTGGTTAAAATAAAAAATAAAAACACCTCGGTAGAAGCTCCTCCCCCACCAACACCCTCCTAGCCTCAGTTTTTTTGCCTAGTGCCGTCGGAGTTGGGCACTTTTCTGGAGGCTGAGACCCGGCTTTGCTTTATTAGGTTTTTATTTGGTCAAGCGTCAGTTACTGCTACAGCAGAAAGTTATTGTTCCGGTCCCGTTGGATCAGAGAACAAAAGGGGTTTTTTTTCAAATCTTTTTTTGGTAAAAAAAAATCAGACGGATCATTCCGCCCGATCCTAAATCTTCAGGATTTGAACGCAGGACTTCTGGTTCCNCGTTTTCCTTCCGGAAGACAAGGTCTCCTCTATTCAAAGACTGGTAAGAAGAGTTCTTTCCAGAAGACCTTTTTCTCTACATCTGAGCAACCGCCTTCTAGGGAAGATGGTGGCGACATTCGAAGCCATTCCTTATGCCAGGCTCCATTCCAGAAGGTTTCAATGGCACATCCTCAGTAACTGGAATGGAAATTCCAAGAATTTACGGTCCTAGTTCCTCGTTCTCCCTCCTCACGTTCGGTCTGCACTTCATTGGTGGCTCATGAGGGACCACCTTTCAGTCGGCCGCTCCTTTGCTCCTCTGTCGTGGGGTCATTGTCACAACGGATGCCAGTCTGAAGGGATGGGCTTCAGGGCCTGTGGTTACCGGAGGAAACAAAACTCTCAATCAATGTTCTAGAGTTGAGAGCAGTTTACCGGACCTTAATGTCGGCTCAATTGGTCCTGTCAGGACATCCCATCCAGATTCAGAGCAACAATACCACTACAGTGGCTTACATCAGTCACCAGGGCGGCACCAGGAGTTCTCAGGCAATATGAGAAACGTTCTGCATTTTCGAGTGGGCCGAGAGGTTTGTCACGGCGATATCGGCAATCCATATCCCGGGTGTTCAGAATTGGGAGGCGGATTTCCTCAGCAGACAGTCCATCATGCCCGGGGAGTGGTCTCTCCATCCGGAGGTGTTCCATCAGCTGACTCAGCAGTGGGGTCTTCCGGACGGATCTGATGGCGCCTCGCTTCAACACAAAGGTTCCCCGGTTCTGCTCCCAGTCGCGAGACCCTCAAGTGGCCTACATAGGCGCAATGTCTAGTCCCTGGCACAGCAGGCTAGCATACGCGTTCCCTATGTTAGCAAGATTCCTAAAGAAAAGGTAAAAAGGGAGAGAGTGCCAGTAATCCTGGTAGTGCCAAATTGGCCAGGAAGGGCATGGTATGCCGATCTCATGAGTCTGGCAGAGGGCCCAGCGTAGACTCTGCCCCTTCGACCCGACCTCCTGTCTCAGGGCCCCTTTTATCACCAGAACCTGCATCATCTAGCTTTGACAGCATGGCTCTTGAGTCCCGGAAATCAGACTCGTTGCTGTTACTTTATGATGCACACAGAAGAGGATGGCCTGCTACGAAGCAGACTATAGCTTGTTGGATTCGACTCACCATTCAACAGGCTTACTAGGGTGCGGGTCAGCAGGTTCCACCTGGAATTTCGGCCCATTCCACCCACTCTGTTAGCTCGTCATGGGCAGCGTGCAGAGGGGCTTCTGTGTAGAGCAGCCATATGGTCCTCCGTCCATACCTTTGTAAAGTTTTACAGATTCCCTGTGTTTACGTCAAAGGACTCTTCCTTTGGACGTAGGGTGTTAGGATCTGCCACTTCTGAGCGAACCCACCCTTAGGGTTTCTCTCTGGTATGTCACCCATTGTAGCAGTGTCCCCCAGATGGGCCGCATGAAAAAAGGAGATTTATTCACCTACCAGTTAAATCTCTTTTTCTCAGGGACAACCGGGGGACACTGCGCTCCCACCCTTNTCTCAGAGAAGGGGGTGTGTATGTTCTTTTATTGTACTCTATCCTTCTTCCACTTCTTCCGGGGTCTCTGGTACAAAAAACTGAGGCTAGGAGNGGTATGCTGGGGGAGGAGCTTCTACCGAGGTGGTTTTTTTTTTTAATTTTAACCACCTAGTGCCCAGCTCCACAACCACAGCACCAACCCATTGTAGCAGTGTCCCCCAGATGTCCCTGAGAGAGAGAGATTTAACTGGTAAGTGAATAAATCTCCTCCTTTTTTCTCCACTGTTGTTGCTACATATTTACCACAAGTATATTGGAGCAGATTCAATCCGCGTTTTAGATGCCAAAAAGTCTTGTCTATTATGGTACCTGTCTCTCGCATCTTTTTATACGCTGCTCAATGGAGCCGCAAGCGTAAGGGGGAAAAACATTGTGCCAAATGGATTGAATCGGCCCCATTGTCTCTCGTTTCTCCATCTAATGGCAGCGAACACCGTAATTACTGATTTTTCACTTAGCCCTTGTAATTGTGATATTACCTTTGCTTGGACTGATTTGTTTTCGTAATGCAAATTGATAATTTTTTGTTTGTCTTTTTTAGTTTGTATGAAAAAGGCATTTTATTTAACCCCCTGATTGTCAGATAATTCTATTTATTTGCAACATACCAAAACTAGGCCCTTCTTTTGTTACATCTTCC
>JABWIB010008636.1:0-12119 GCA_016617825.1 Platyplectrum ornatum | reverse complement strand
ACCCTTGTTCTTGTGCTATTGCCTTTATTTGCTATTTGTTCATTATTTGTTTCTCCCTGTATTTCTGTGTCTTGGTTATCTGTACTTCTATTGCTTTCCATTTGTCTCTTATCTGGTCCCAGCCCATACCCTGTCTAGGTTTTGTGTATCCTGGTGTTTAGTCTTTGTTTATTCCTTGCTGTATCTGNNTGTGTTTGTCAATAAATATCACTTGAGTCACAGTACCTTCTAGTTTTGAGTAACTGAGTATCCCAGAACGTGACACCCCCCTTGCGGTAGCTAGTGCGAAGGCGCAACGCCNCGATCCGGACGTCTGGGGGCCCGGAGAGAAGCGTCACTGAGCTGACGCGCGTGGCGCGGCGTTGCGAAAGGAAGCGTTCCCCCGAATGAATGCGGTTGTAAAAGCAAGGGGGCCTCTTGTCCAATTCAAAGCGTCATAATAGTTTCAGTTGTTGCGAGAAATAAGATTCGAAATGCATCATTTAGTTTTTCCCACTTCTATTTGTTTTCCTTTCTCGTTTCGAATGTACCGTATCGCAAAGTCAGTTTTTCCACTTCTATTTGTTTTCCTTTCTCGTTTTGAATGGACCGCGTGTTTTAAGTTCTTAGCCATTCCTCTCAGAAAGAGAGGCGAAAAACGAACAGAAACCTCGGATGCGTTCGACATTCACCGCGAGCACTCTGTGAATGTCGACATTTACCGGTGTAAGTCAGAAATAAGGGTATTTGGCAAATATTTCTGACATACACCGAGCGACCACGTGTTTGTCGACATTCTCCGGATTTCTGACATTCACAGTAACATATATATATATGTGTGTGTGTGTATATATATGTGTGTGTGTGTGTGTGTGTGTGTGCACAATGCAAAAACAATATACTATAGCTGTACTAAGTAGGATACTTGCAGTTGCATGATATCTTATATCATATGGGAGCAGCATCTATGAATGCATGGCAGATTATGATTAACTGATCTAGTACATCTTTTTTAGAGATAGAAGTCTGCAGGTCAATAAAATTAAAAATAGAAGCACAATAAAATATTTGGCAGCTCCTTACTGCATATATTTATTAGCAATATTAAATGTACATCTGGCAGGAGTTCCAATGTTAGCTCTGTGGAAGCTTCCAACATACAAAATAAACAAAAATATCTTTTGTATTCGGAACATTATTAAAAGGTAATACTAATAAAAATGGAACATCATCTTTATTTAAGTGTTAAGACAATTCCAGTAAAGTCAGAAGGCAAAAATAAGATAGCAAATAAAACACAAGCTACAAATGTAAAAAGTAGAAAAGAAATCTGCAAAANTAAAATGTATAGAGTACATAACAGGTTCCATTCACAAACAAGACAACATAGTGGACCGGTCTATTTCTCTACTTTTCTGTGCTGTCAAATTGGATTCAACTTTGTTCTGTGATTACACACACCTCTGATCCCTTCCCTTCCAGGGAATATGATCACATAAGTATCAGATCTGGTCTAGAATCACTAACATTATAGAGACAATTATACTGTCAAGTTACTAAAGTTGTTTGGACAAACTTTCTCTTCAACATTTACACTTGTTCAGTTNAAACCATAGTCCAGAGACCCCAAACTCAAAACATGCTACTTTCAATATTCCAATCACTTCACGATGGCTGACAATTCCTTGCATTCAAAGGGTCTATAATTTGAGTAGTTAGCGGCACAAACTTCCAGTCTCAGAAATTCCTCTGACTCCTTACCAACTCATTATGTATGATGTTGACTTCTCTCAAGAACCTTCATGCTCCTGGCTTTATTACAAACCACTTTTACGGCAAGATTTATTAAGAGACAGTTTTAATAACTGAGTTGAAACTGTCCCACATCGCCAGAGGTATTAGGGCCCAAACTGACAAATTTACTATTCAGTGGTTTAAAGGGTCTTTTACACCACTGCCAATGTAAATGTCAAAACCACTGGCTTTTTACTTAGAGTCTGTGGTTTGGACATTTAGAAATTGCCATACATTCATGTAAAAGAACAAAATAAAATATATTGCCATTAGGGTATACTGGTACTTGTAATACTCTAAGCGCTANCATGCCTATGTCAGGCAAAGCCTGCTTATGTGTGTAGTAACACAACTGTCAGTATACTATGTTTTTTACTACACAAATTCAAAACAAACCTAGTTATGTTCCCTATATACACTGTCCCTAATTAAGGACCAAATCCAGACTGTAGANAATGCAGCCAGCAATCGGAAATGTATCCACAAAATAGAGTGTGCGCCCTGTGCGCATAATGTATACAATTTACTTAGCGGGCAGAGGGAGTATGTACTTATGCAAAGTTTGCATGGGTGATGGGGGAAGGTACCTCTGCACAGTTTACTTTGGCAAGGTTTCATTTTCAGTGTCCCGTCTGTATGATAGGATTTCATTTCACCTGTAACTCCCCACTCTGCCAATCTCTACATGTTTTCTTCTTCATTTCCATCTGTACTGATGTTTGCACTTTATTTTACTCCATTTTGTTCTCCATTTAAAACTCTACTATGCTGTGTTCTACTCTACTGTCTCTAACTTTGTATGCCTATGTTCTGTTTTGTACTGTATTCTCTATTGTACAGTGCTGTGTATACTGTCTGTCTTTTACCTTATATGTAACGTTATTTTTATTAATAATAATAATAATAATAATAATTATATGCAGGAACTGGTCCCCCCCCCCCCATAGCAGAATCAGCCTCTGCACCCTTAGCTAAGCTTATTTTGTGGGAGTCTGGATCCGGTCCTAAGTTAATAACTTATGTAATGTAGTTAAAATAATAATAAAGCATACCGGAAGGCTTTATGTGTCCAGCAACTGTTTTAAAGATCCTTGACAAACACCCTAATACAAAATGTAAAAATAATATAAAAAAAGGAGGTGGTAATAAAATAGTGTAATAAATTAATAAATATAAAACAAAATATAAGAATAAGGTTATTGAGTCCTAGATCGCCAGTGACTATGAAAGCACATACCATGTGAAACACACTCATGCTCAGGACACCAATCGCATAGTATGTATACCAGAGACTTGAAAATTTTGGATTTTTCTCAGGTTTCTAGTGTATTATGTTTACAAAAAAAACACTTTATTTAAAAAATTTACAATAAATGTGCATTCTAAGAACCCCATAAAATCAGCTTATCTGAATGTCATTTAATTCCAACACATTTCGTCCAGGATANAACTTTNAAATCCCTCAGGGAGTGTATAGTAAAAAGAGAACTTCTGTTTTATAGAGCATTGCCAAATCAAGCTCCTTTCAAGATCTCTTGCATGCTCTGTTTTCTGTTAAGGTGCGAGTCACCTTAAGAACTATACTGGGCTATTTGTGTAGAATTTACTAATATATGATGGTAATGCATATAAATGTTTTATGTTTTAATTGGATTATAATTGTATAATCTCAGCACTCTTAATACAAACAATATTAACATGTTGGACCAGATCCATGTTTTCTTACTCCACCTGACTTCTACACATAGAACGTAGATAGATTGTGCACTTGTGGATCTGTCCGCTGAGTAAGCATTGTTATACCCCTGCTATTCTTGCACAAGAGAGGAGTNACAGGAGAGTTCTCTCCAATCTCCTGCTCACCCCCACAGGTCTCTGCAAGAACAGACCTGGATCTCGTCCATCATGTGGTGGGTTTTTTTTTATGATTATAGGATTATGCTATCTTTCAGGGCTAATATATTATCAATTTCAAGACTTTATAGTACAGTCTAGTCCCAGTGTCCAATTTCTCAATGAATTTACAGTGTTATTGGTCTATTTAATTGAAAGCACGTTACACAACAATATTCAAGTTGGAGCACATCACTGCTCGTTGATGATCATTATATAACAACAGGAATCACTTTATAATGATTTNAATACAGTTGATACTTTACAGCTATATGGTGGTTTCATCATAAAGCAACTTCTAGTATATTGCTGCTAGAGATTATTGAGAGACATGTTAGAATTGGAAAATCACACTCACACATTATCCACCAAAATCTATACCAAGCTTAGATTAATAAGCTACAAAACACTTAAATTAGCATTTTTTGGCTCAACCAAATTGAAGAATGTAATTCAGCACAAAACTGAATTATAGATTTCCATTATGGTAGGTACAAAATGATAACAGTGCTGACATTAATGAGCCAATATTCCAGCTGTTAACGACTGAACTCAGATCTAAAGGGGGAGTCTCCTTTTCCTCCCCTAACACGTACGAGCCCACCTTAAATATTACGCACTAATCTGTTTCGTACAAAACCTGCTTAATTGACCTTCAGTANTTAAGTCTGGATCCGGTCCAATTTGTGATCCCTAGTCATATATCATGGAGATTAGAGGTATTCATGATAATAAATATTATTNAAATATTAATCATATGTCACACTTTCAAGTTCTACTAGTAGATATGGGTAAATTTGTCTGTCTATAGAGGTATATTACCAGATAATATGATAACATTTCCTGTCCCTTTTTTTCCCCTTCAAAGAATCACTAAACGTGATTTAAAACTTAAGCCGTAGAAATTCTCACCCATAATTTTTTTCTCTGNATCCCAAATTGACATTACAAAATGCATTTAAATTTGGCTTCAGTTTTAACAAAGGAATCATTCCTAACATTTCTAATCATTCTACACAATAATTTTACTATATTTCTCCCAGTATTCTCCAGTTAGAAATTTAAAGCATATTTGCCAACATTTAATGTGCACCCCTGGACCATTATAGAGCAGTGGGTGACATGATTTGCACTGAATGTCAGAAATCAAGTTTCTCCCACACATAACCAGCTGACTGACTCCAAAGTGCTTAATGATAAATACTAAACCATTTCTAATTGCTGTGGATGTAGAGATGTATTAAGTTGTATTATAAAGTACCAACAAGAGATGACTGGCCTGGTCTCCTGGGTGTTTAGGAGCATTACTGGAGTAGTCAAGAGTTTCCTGCTGTCATTTTATGAAATGTGCCCTCATTGAATAAATACAATGTAACTATTATTGATATTAGTATTTATGGTTTTACTTATGGCTTCGGCTTTTCGGTCGAAGAAGTTCTTGTGGGCTGGTGACATCGTAGTCCTTTCCCGGTCATAGTGTGATCCAGTTGTAATCATGTGGGGGAGCCCGGCCGCCCGGGACTTTGTGAGTTCTGGGCCCGGGTGATGCTGGCGGCGGTCCTGTCCATACCCAATGTGGTTCATCACTCCTTAGTACTGTGTCTTCACCAGGGAAATAGGCTTGTGGGTCGGAGTTTATGTAGCCTATTGGTCTAAATAGAGTGGACATTGGATTGGTTGGGGCAGNGGAGGAGGGAGTGAAGGTGTAAAAGAAATAAGAAACAGAAATGGAATGGTATTGATCTGGCTTGTTGTATATTGTTAGATGTGTATTAGACAGGTGCTTGGTTCCTATAGGCTTAGGGTTATAATAGTTGATAGTTAATTATAGTTGACTATAATAGTTGACCTGAAGTCAGACTGACTTTATAGGATGGATTGGATATCTAGGTCTATATTGACACATTGGGGCTGTAAAGTCTTTAAGTTACAAATCCACATGAGCTGGATCTTTTTTGGAGGAGGTCCCCCCCTTTCTAGTTGTTTTAGATTAATGGCATGGAATCTTAGCCCTGTGGAGTCTTTATTCTGAAGNTCCTTGAAATGTGCCGAGACACTGTGTGCTTCATAGCCCTTTATAGTGTTCGTGATGAACAAGTCAATGTAGCAACACCAAATGCCAACCCATTATGTGGGCAAATTCATTGGTTCTCCTACCAACTCATGAATAGGTTGGCGTAGCAGGGCACACATTTTGCGCCCATAGNGGTCCACTGGTGCTGCAGGTAGAACGCCAAACCAAAAGTAATTCTTACTGAGAATGAATGCAATACTGTGATAAAGTTGGTTTGTAATGGGTGCATATTAGTGTCTTTTTCCAGGAAATATCGGAAGTTGTTATTGTCCTGTGTGTAGATGATGACAGACCAGATTCTAAAACAGTGTTACATTATTGCAACTTTTTTTGTCCTGCAAACCACCTGTGTTCTGCTGGACAATATTTAAAGAGGACATCACCAATATCACAAGCAACTAAACAAGGCATCAATGTGTGAGTAATATTTCAACTACAGACGCCTGCAAGTGGATTTAAGTAATTGTTGTACTCTCCAGTTTTGTCTCACCCTCTCATCCTTAGCCTCTCATGCTTAGCGTCTCATCCTCAGTTTCTTATTCTTAGCCNCTCATCCTCCCTACTTTTTCAGTGCAATGCAAATGGCTCATCTAGTGTTTTTGGATACTGGGTGCAGCTGTGTTGCAGTTGAGTGCTCACAACTTCAATATTTCATAAAGATTTAACTTAGACAGGCTTGAAAGTAGAGGTATCAATTCAGACAGTCAGAACTAAATCCAGACTTACNTACTATTAAACTTACAAGAGGGCAAAACCTTAAATTGCAGGGGAGGTAAATTTCATTAGTTGCAAACAGTATTAGAGTTAAGAGCTTGTTTCCTAGCATAAGTCTAATAACAGTGTAACAGTAACNCTGGTCAGTATCTGTGTGCAACATGCAACAATAAAGTATTCTCCCTGCATGCAAACACTGACATTCATTTTACCTCCCCTGCAATTCAATATGGTTTGCCAACTTGTAATTTTATGCTCATAAGTTCAGTAGCCTGGATCTAGTCCTCAGTGTATGTTTCGTTTTTCTCAGGTTTTGTCACTAAATTGTTATGCCTATTTTCTTTTTTTTCTTGCTGCTGAGCTCACAAATGGCGAAAGCATTTCCCGGTTGTAACACTACTAAGTATAGTATAGTCTCCAGANATCATCCCTGTCTTTTGGTTGACATGTTGGCGCAGCCTTTTCCTCCTTTATAGGNTTACTTATGGTACTTTGTTATGTTTGAGTTATTAGCCACTGGGCTTTTCTGGTTTCTTAGCAAGATATTAAATAAACCNTTTTGCTGTTTGAGTTAGACTAATATTTTATTGGTGATGCTGGGTATTTGGAAAAAGGGATAGAGTGTTGTGACCTAGGTTGAATGAATTTTACAAATCATTGTGTTGCCATTGTTATACTGTTATTTTTATGTTTTGGTTTAAATTATAGACATTGTTTGAACAGATAAAAGTATCTCAGCCACAAAAATATAATTACAGAGAAATATGTCTGTGGCTTATTGTTTGGCCCTTATGGTGATGACATGGNGGGATCTAGGCATATTAGGATGGGCGGTGGATAGTGTGCTGTATGAATGATGCCGTGTGTGGAGATAAAAACATCTNGTTCTCTGAAAAAAGATGTACTATTCACCAACTTTTTGCCATTTGCTGATTATTTTGGACAAGAATCATTGTTTTATCTTTAAAGTATCCCAGCACCAATTATAGGCCACAGCCTAATGACTTTCTTTGCTTGATGCAGAAATAATACGGTACAGTCGTGGTATGATCCATAACAATACAGAATTCTTTATTATTCAAAACACATTGGCTTTACTAACTGAGAGATATTTATGTCTTATCTGCTACATGTTTGTCCAATTTCCTACAAGCACCAAAGGAAAATATAAAATAAGAATACAGATGCGCAAAGAAATCTGGCAACAAGTGCGCTTTCTCCATGTGCTAATAGCCCTCTGGTTTCTTTTAGTATAGCATGGAAACCATTTCTTCATTCCAGTCCTTAATGCTAACACATGACCTTGGACGTTTATGCAGCCTCCTCACCGCTCGCAGACTTGCTGTCTTACAAGCTTCAAACACACAGTGCTTTGTAAGTAGGTGTGTAAGGGCCTTTGATGCTGATTTATTGTTTTTACAGGGAGATAGGCTATAATTGAAGCCTGTTAGCCTTACCATGCACTTATATACATAAATAGCNGTTACTTTGGTATGCAGAGATAATAGTCGTTATAGTATGTAGAAAGAAGCAATACGAAAATGATATTTTAAGATGTCTTGCATAATTTAAAAGGAAATCATAGTACTTTCTGAAATAGGAAATCTTAAAGGAATTTAATATATTGCTGGGTGGCTGGTGGACTTGCGTGGCGCCTGCTCTTATTGTACACATTCAAAGAAGATACAGGAGAATCATCCTACAAACTCTGGAACATCAATATAATGTTTCTAATTTCTTTGGAGAAATGATCTTTCCTGTTGTGCAATCCCTGGTTATGTTCTGTAGTCTTTTGTTCTATGCCCCTGTAGTATGAAAGAGAAAGGAAATAGTTACAGAGATACATATCACTAAGGGTCATCAGGAAAGTNAGTCTAGCAGAGCAACATTTCTTAACCATTTACAACTGTGTNCAACCACTTGTNTTAAAGAACAAACAATGGACCACATCCAGACTTGAATATAAGAGAGGAAAGTTTCACCTGGGTAAAATAGAAAAAAATATAATTTATTATTTGCATGCAGGGAGATTACTTTGCTTTTCTTACTAGAAACAGATACTGGTCAGTGTTAGTTTTACACTGTTATTTAGACTTGGGCCAGGATACATCTTCTTTCACCTCTAATAACGTTTACAAAAGATGAGATTTACCTCCTTTGCAATTCATCATGGTTTTACCTAGGTGTAACTTTCTCCTCTTATTTTCAATTATAGATCTGGTCCAATTATGATGAGCCAACTGTGGCTAAATGCTGAAAAGGATGTAGAAATGCAAAAATATGGGGAAAGTGTTTTTAAAACAGACCCTAAAGGTGTACTGTTACACTACACATAATAGGGGTCATTTGCTACAAAGCATTGACATTGCATTGCTGCTATTTTCTGACCTTTGTCCTTCTTTACCAGGTGTACATCAAGCAGAAACATCTGCTATTAGANCTGTTCTCATATTGGGCTGTATAGGGTTTGTCCAGCTGCATATTTTCATTTTAACAACATTTTGTATTAGGTAGCAGTAACACATGAATGCAGCACAAGAGGCATCTGATGCACTTTCCTCATCTGATAGAGAAACTGTGCACTATGGTTTCACAAGGGGGATTGGCATTCTGGTTCTGCACTCCACTCATTAGTTGAATGATGGGATATACAAGCAAGGGAAAGTTATTTTGACCTGAATTTGCACCCTAGTAGCTTCAGGTAATGAGAATCAATATACATATAACATGCACCCAGTTTTATGTATGCATATATGAGATTTTATCCTCAATGTGTATTGGGTACAAAAATATATACGAAAGCACAAGACTATGTTATAAATGCTCTTTTGCATGTCTAGGTCCATACATTTGTGTATCGTCTGTGGTTGCTGTATCTAATGTGTTGGGCAGATGATGCATTGAAAGAGATAAAACATTCAATGTTTCCAGGAATAGGGTAACTGATGTACTAACATAACAGTGCAGGAAGACACCCTAATACATGGACATGGATCTTAGTTCACCTGATGGATCTGTTACCTATCTGGTCGGGGGTATTTGAGGAAATGTGAAACCTGGCAGTGGTTATAAATCAATATAGGGAAAAGTACATAAAACCCAATGCTTATTTCCTAAGATGATTTCTTTGCCAACAACATCTGGTGTTTGATCTTGCTTTGTTTTGTTTGGCACAGATTTCGTGGGTGTCTTAAAGGCTTATTTACTACAGTGCAAAAACCATTATGCATCATTAATAGGTGTTCACTTGATCCATAATGATTATGACACCATGATATAAGCTAAGATGATTTAATAGATTTTCCCTGTGATGTCTATGTACGCTGTCTGCGAGGAGGAAATCCGTTTTATTGCATTATATTTCCTTTCATTCTTTATCTGCCTTTTTCTTTACATTCCTATTTTTCTTATCTTAGCATATACTATGTGTCCATCTTACTTTGTCTCTATATGTTTTACATTCAGAGAAATAAAACTGACTGAGAATCTATAGTAAACAGAGGATTAACTCCTCTTTTTATTATTTATTATTAGTTCCTCTTTTTATTATTTAATGTGAAAACAAGATATAGGGTCATTTCTGGAAACGTAGGATTATGTGCGTTTTGGCTTGTGAAACATAGGTGGGTTAGGGGAGGGCAAGAGAGAAGGACAGAGGGTGCCAGGCTTGCTGTTATTGAGTCATTCGTACATTTATATTTGACTTTTATTAGAATATCAGATTACAGTCTGCAGGAATAGTATGTTGAAATCCTCCAGCAATATATTACTTTACATTGGAGTAAAGTNATTGGAAGTGGACATTTATGTTTAATGCAAACTATAAACAAGTTTGGAGATTANTGCAATAAAAACAATGTATGGTGAATGGGACATTCTTTCATATTACAGTAAATATTCTGAGCAGCATCTATGACTAATGTTATTGTTGTCATTGATGTGCAATGCTCTGCTTCCCCACATTACCACAATTCATACCTGGCCCTGACGAAGGATAAAGCTGAGGTCATGAGTGATCATTGAGTACAATTAAGATTTTGGCAGCCTTAAAAATGTGTCCCGGGAGAAACCAAGAGCTGGCAGTATGGGTGAGGGGCGTGATTTCCGCCAATAATGCCTAAACCCCACCCGCTGAAAGGCAACTGCATGTATTTATTATGAATGATGTGAAGCCCTGATAATTCTCTGTAACGTTCGGGGCTAGCGGCAGCGATTTACATTAAAATCACTGAAGAGAATTCATGGGTCTCCAGGGAATTCCAGGAGAGTCTGCCCCCCTACACTTTCCTGGACTGAAAAAAGTACCCTTATGATTCTAATTGTCCAGATTGGAAAAAGCCTAATGCTTGATACCAGAAGCCATGCCCCTGAACTGCAAATGCNTCCATTTTCTATGAATATCCTGGACTTGATGTCTTGCCCATTCTTTGTCCTAATCCCTCCCAATTCCCCACCTCTACTGTAAAATATAAAGCACCCTTCCCTACCCAGCTTGCAAACCTTTGCATGTGGCAAGGAAGTACTACCTCATCTACAGTTGTTACTATAAGGCTAATTTAGGCCCACAATTTACCTAACAATCGGAAGTCTGGATCTGGTCTTGGGATTGAAAGTATTCTCCTCCCCATCACATTATTTCATTACGTATATTGTTTGATGTAAGATAATGTCTATCATCAGTATTGTGTCATGGCATCTTCATGGTTACTTCTAATATTCACTTCTAATTTTCATGATTAAAAATAATTAAACAAATAAATAAATACTGTCACTGTGTGATCTAAGAAATGTTTATTTCCAGTAAATTTTTCTGTAAATCAACACTAATACAAACCTTTTACATGCTTATATAACCATTTTTATATATTTAAACAAAACTGAATTCCATTGAATTTGCTCCATGGTGTTACTTGCATTTTGTACAGCGCTTACATGGATCTTGTTCATATCTTTAGGTTTGTCTGTGATCACATTTTTCACCAATTTAAAGAGAGGCGCGCTCACATAGTTTGGCATACACTAATGTGTTGACCTGATTGGTTTTCTATTCTTTGAAAGAACATTTGGTACAATGTGACTTTTAATGTGACATATATTATAGAGTTGTAAGATATATAGTTACNTGTTAGAATTACTCAGCAGTGGTATGTGCTATGTGTTTTATTATATGTGTAATTCAAATGACAACTTTGTTCAACAATGTTCTGGCAATTAGCAAAATCTCTACAAACTGTTCCTTTCCCCGGAGTAATTTCCTGAACATACTTTCAGGAGATCACCCAGACTGTGGCCAAACTCTGAGCACTATAATGCCAAATAGTTGACAGCTATTACTCTGAGTATGTAAACGCTTTGTGTCTGTTTGTCAGCCTCTTAAATGCTTTTTTGTATCTCTCATAAAAACTCAGAGAAAATGTCTGATGTGACACATTCTGGGAGGTGTGTCTCCATAATAGGAGGGATTTCCTCATCAATGTTATCCTCTATTGTAATGTGACAGGTGAGGTATAACCTGTCACTCATCACTAAGCTGGTTGGGGGATCTGCAGCACTGAGGACGTTAAGCTATATAAGAGGAACAGAGAACAACAGGGTGGGGAATAGACAGTCTTCTGGGGGATCTGGAAGAGTTTGTTAGGGAATACAGAGCTTTGTGTGTGAGCAA
>JABWIB010008632.1:15606-28003 GCA_016617825.1 Platyplectrum ornatum | reverse complement strand
GTATCAACCAAAATTTACCACTAACTTAAAGTACAATATGTCACGAAAAAACTATCTCAGAATCAGTTGGATACGTTAAAGCATTAAAAAGTTATTACCACATAAAGTGTAACATGTCAAAAGTGTAAAATAGGGCTTGGTCTTTAGGGACCAAATAGGCTGCGTCTTAAAGGGGTTAAAGGAGTAAGATGCTAAGATGCTATCACACAGTTATGTCTGCGCAATAATATTTCATTAACAGTTTGTCTTTCACTGGTCATAGAATTATTTCCACCTTTGTTCAGAAGTTGTCATTCATTACAATTCCAATTTAAGAATCAGGATTATGAAAATCTTAATTGAATCATCAGTCATTGAGAAATGCTGTACAGATGGTTAGTTATTGTGTATTGGTGCAAGTTCATCATTACTTTCAGTTTGTTTCAGTGGCAGAGCAACTTGGGTCACATTTGCCGCATTAATGAGTCTGCTTTAAACGTTTCAGATAGTCACAAAATAACTTTTAATGGAAGTTTTTTACATGAAAATACATATTTTACCTTTAAAAGAAGCACATAACATATGTGATACCCCAGGATCGCAAGGGTTAATAGTTGATTGGATTAGGGCACCTGACTTGTTGCTCAACGGTTTTATAACCTAATTTGGTCATAATCTTATTTTGTACTTGTGATTGGTTAGGTAACAAGTGAGTCATCATATTGATTAGTTTATTGATTGGTCAGGTCTGTGCGAGAGGATATTAAAGAAAGGTGTAGAGCGGGGGGAAAACTGATTGCGTGGTGATATCTTGATGCAGAGAAACCACTGAGGGGTAACATCGTGACAACAAATATGGCAGAGTTTGTGATTACCAGCAAGCTACTGCCCTCGACTATGGTGGACTCTACAGAGTCTGGAACAGCTTTTACAAGAGCCTCGAAGACTGTAATGGAATCCGAAGATGGGTGGTGACAAGGTGAGATGATCAAAGCCATGTACCAGGATAAACCCTGGGATTACCGGTATGTGTTGGTACCTGATGAGCTGAGAGAGTTGGAAGACTGGGGAGGAAGACCTTACACCCCTAAAGACTGTCCCAAAGCCTGTGTCACTGTAAATGTATAGGTCGCAGCTGGCTCATGGTTAGACGCAGGAAGATACGATTTTATATTGACTCCATCAGAGGTCAACATATATAAGAGAGCAACAGAGGAAGAGATGACCACTGGCATTGTACCCCAGCCTCCAGGGAAGTGGGATGATGCATTCTTGAGGTTCCTGCCTGGCGGTGCCACGGTTGTAAAGTGACTCCCCAGGGGCCTTTGTTCCTGACAGATGACCCTAACTTGGTCCTCNGTTATGCTGGTGAATTCCCAGAGTTTACCGTGTCGAGTGGTGTGCAGCATAAAAGACTATGACGTCAAGGACGAGAACATATTCTGTAAAAGCCTCTAATATCGGAATGAGAGAGAACATCACAGACATCGAGCTGCCATTTGAAGTACCCTATTTGCGACCAAGTTCTATCTCATGGCGTGGTCGTGGAAGCTCTCTGTACGGGTTGACGCTGATTGTCATACAGACTGTATTAGAAAAAACTGTATTTTATTCATGTTCCATAGAAAATGTATGGAACATGCATGTGTGGTTATTCTAGGTTATTCTAGGTAAAATTTAAGTATTATCCTAAGGTAATCAAGTTTTCTCCCCTTTCCACATTATACCAGTCTAGGCTGGGATAGTTGGGGGTGGGTTTAGTGCAGAGGCAGGACCTTTTACATCTTAACCCAAATATCCCTCCCATGTCACATCCATTCATCTATTACGATAAAATTATTTAGTTCTCTACAATGCGCATTCAAAGTTAATCTGTTTAATGACACCCTGCCATATCTCACAACGCGGTGTCACACATGTGTTTACTGTTTTTATTTTAAATGTTAACCATGATATTTCGTTTTTTTGTGTTACATGATGGCAGTTGCCAACATTCATTCAGGCTGGTTTTCTACAAGCTGTATATAATGTAGAGATTCACTGTCCATTTTCAGGCCCCCATAATTTTAGGAGGTATACACAAGCTGCTTATATATGCGCATACAAGATGTTGATGGCTCATTTAGCATCCAGAACTAAGTATGTGGGGGCATTCCACCAAATCTGCATGCCTAATTCCTGCATGATGAACATTAGAGTAAGGTGAGGTGGGCAGTGGCTGGCAGTTCAGTAAGAATGTGGCCCACCTTCAGTGAGGACTTTAAGAACTCAGTTAGTACGGAGTATGCACAAAGTTCTGGATCTGGTCCTATGTGCTTTGAATGATTGTGACTCTTCTGATGCCAGGTCTCCATATTGACCAGACATTTGCCCATAGTGCCCAGAGAAGAGAGCGGAATACATTATCTTTTAGTCCCCATCCTGTAACATATATTTTTTTTATAGAATTTCCATAACTGTTATGTAATTTCTCAGATGTCTCTATCTTCACCGACCTTCAGGTTTCCTGTCTTCTGCCCATGATGAAACAGCCACACCCATGTGCAAAACCTAAATACAATGATACCATCAAGTAATTAACAGAGAAGATTGCCAAGGATTTTACAAGGTTTTAAAATTATTACTGTACTATCACTAATCAATATTATATTATATATTAATAATGTGAGGGTGCATTCACCTATAAATCAGGTTCTGATATTAAGCGGAGCAATACACAAAGGGGTATATTTACTAAGCGGTGAGATTTCAGTGAGATTCGAAAGTGGGGATGTTGCCCATAGCAGCCAATCAGATTCAAGCTCTCAGTTTCATTTTACACACTGGAGAATGTGAACTCAAATCTAATTGGTTGCTATGGGCAACATCCCCACTTTTCAATCTCACTGCAATCTCACCGCTTAGTAAATATACCCAAAGTGTCATTTACAAAATCAAACGGGAAACAATGAAGCAGAACATAAATTTCCCTCTGTTGCTGTTATACTTCAGTAAGGTGTCATATGTAATGCATAGTCATCTCTTCAGAGGTATTTCAACAGCAGCAGAGCAGTTAATGCAATATTATGCATGTATATTGCCCTATTAAAAAATTGCCACTTTCAGTTCTTCATTTTTCACAATGATAAAATTATATTTTGATGACAGCTTCCATCTAAAATAATAATTAAGAGCAGATTCAATACACACAATTAATGAAGAATTGTTTGAATAGCCCACACAATACAAATTGAGCTTCAATGTTTTGGGTTTAGTTTTTTTTATTTTTCTATACTCCAATTAAGACGTGATAATGAACCTTTACAATGACACCACGATGAATGTAAATGCATCATTGTAACCAGTGTTTCCAAGGTAACTAAATACCTCAGAGTTTCACAGCTCTAATCTAATTTATGATTTAAATACAGTCATGCTCAATAATGTCATTCTTTCTGTTCTGTAATATTCCACAGAAATCTTTTTTATGTTGTCTGAGCCTCCTAATAGTTTAATTAGAAGAAGTCCAATACGCTTACACAAACCAAGAAAGTTGTACAGAACTTTAATTGATATGGGAAAACCAAACTGAACTCAAAAATAGCGCATGGGGTAAGCATAATTAAGGTTAATTTCAATAATACTTAAATACATTAACTTTTTATTCAATGAAGTTGGATGTTTGGAATCGCTAGTATATGAGAACACAAAACATGTTGCGCTGCTCTGTAGTGTAAACTCTTATTTCCGCAGTCACATTTTGTATATTGGCTGCAAAGTGGGGCGTGCAAGTGCAACCCATTTTGCTAGCCCTACGTAAATTACTTCACCTAAGCAATTTGCATAGTAGGTGCCGGGGGTGTGTTTTAAAAATATAACAGACTTACATGCATTCTCCTTACAAAAGGATTTATTATTGGAAGAAGTAATGTTACATGGTGTGCTCTGCTGTGAAGATAGTCAGATTTGTTTTTTTTTTTGCTCTACTGGATTTATATATATATATATATATATATATATATATATACACACATACAGTATATACATATATACTTTTAATATTTTAATCTCAAAAGTGACTTTAAGTCCAATAATATAAAATAAGGTGAAATAATCAAAATGGGTCATCATGCCACTTGAGAATGAAGTAAAGTATTATGCCTATTCGCTGGAGCTTTTGTTGTGTACTATTCTGATTTTTATTCCTTGCTGAATTCAGACTAATAAACTTTATTCACATTATTTGGCTTTTACCGTTCAGTGCTGACAGTTGTGTGTATTACAATCTTATTATATATATATATATATGTGTTTCTGTAAATACATAAATATGTCATCTCTCTCTCCATTCCATACACACACCAGTCACACCATACACATACAATTTACACCCCTCCTGAATGATTCATCAGCAGGGAAGGATCCAGGACACAACAAATGTGAATGGCTGCTGCGAGCTGTGATTGGTTCAGTTAAATGTTCCTTACCCAAGGAGGCCTCCAACTAGCCCATACTAAAGATTTAGAATACAATTTGTCCTTAACCAGGCTCAGTGGAGAGGCTACGAGGCCAAGCCAAACCTTTAAGACGGCCTTATAAGCGCACTAATAGCCTTCAATAGCTTTCTGCAAACACAGTAAACTATTTGGTTTTGAGGCAAAACGCGAAGGATTGCCCACTGTGGATCCATTGGAAGATAATTAAGAAGGTCTGTTATAACATGATTTTGAAGCCGCAGGAAAAATAAATATTTGCGGCACTTATTCCGCATCTCAAACAGCAAGACGAAAGAGATGCCCTCTTTTTGTACCTATGAAGTGGTGAGAGATAAATATGATGCAATTAATTTAAAAAAGCTCAACATAGGTGCTTGCTGGGAGTAATTTACAGGAAGTATTAAAAGCTGTTAAACCTGGGTATTGGTTATAGAAGGAAAAATAGATCTCCAGTGGACAATCTCTGTCCACCAATTACCCTATGCCAACATACCCCCCAAGTTTGCACATGTTGCAATGATATTTCAGCAAAGCCATGCCATGCTGAAAGTGTGGATAATGTGTAAATGGTGTCTGATAAGTCTGATAAGTGTGAAATAAGTGAAATATGTGACACAAAACATGACAGACCCATTTGGTAGGCTAAAGTAAGGGATTATCCTTTATGGTCAAGGTGATCTGGTAATTCCAGTGCTAAAAGCCCCACAATGTAGAACCGGAAAGAAAACCTCTTTCCAACTAGCCATATGTTTCCAATAGCTAATTGCGTATATGCCACAGGTTGAATTCCCAAGTATTTAATTTGTTTACATGCCTATGACCAACAAATTAGTATGTGTTGTGCCCAGTCTGGCCTTCACTATAAGGAGTTAAATATAAGTCTTCCTATTTTTCTTTGTTGATCCAAAATATACAGTCTAAAATTCTGGTTAAAGATGTCTTGGATTAGTCACATAAAGGAGAAAATCGTCCGCAAATGATGGCGTTTTTGTGGTTTATGAGCCTATACTAATACCCTCGAAATATGTGGCACCCTCAAGGATCCAAAGCAGAGGGTGTACACATAAATTGAAGAGCTAAAAAGAAAGAGGACACCCCTGCCACATTCCCCGTCCCATAATGATTGGAGCACTCCATAGCCCATTAACAAATACTGAAGACTCTCAAAATTCTGTCCAAAACCCAGCAGCTAGAAAACACTGAACAGCTGCGGCCATAGTACAGTGTCAAAAGATTTGTTGGTAATTTTCTCAGTGGCCCTACTGCCAAAAGAAACAGCAGAGGGGACAGCAGGCACCACTGCAGGGTACTCCGTTCTATAGCAAAGGATGGGGAGCCACCTGTGTCAACAGGTGAGTTTGTAGCATGTTCATTAAAAGATTGATCTATAGGGAGCTGTGCCAAAATTTACTAAGCAGGGAGATTGCAAGGACATTAAAAAGTGGGATATTGCCCATACGAAACTTTTATACTATCTGGTTCTACTGGCCAATCTCCAGGCAGTGCACACATGCAGGCCCGTGCAAAACGTCACAATCTAGGATAGACTTGACAGGTGCGACAGGTACAATTATAGGGAATCTGAAAAACTGAGCTTTGAGGATCCAGTGCTGACATCTCCAGTTAAGTATCTCTTCTTTCTTTATTGGAGTCCTCATAGCAATGAGCGCAGTCATTACACTGTGTTTCCTTATTTATCACAAGGGTGTCAAAGCCACATACATAGAAAAACAATTCTTTTGATTTTTGTTTGAAAATGATCTTTATGTCTACATAGAGGAAAAAAAGCTTTTATCAATGAAATTGAGGAACATAAAACGAAATGCACTTTGAAAATANAGTGAGGAAAATGTATAGAATAGAAAGTAAGTACAGTATGTTATCACGTATTCCCTGGTAATGCACACAGGGTCATAAAATAAATCAATATACTTTCTCTCTTTTCTTTCTCTCTCTCTTGCTTTCTATGGAATTTTATTGTAAAACTTTAATTGGGAAAAAAAAATCTTTAACTAGTCATTCCTTAAAGTCCTCTCATTCCTCCAGTGAAGCATATAAGCAATGTGTACCTGAGGTACAGATGGATGATTTCAGACACAACCTCCTAGGTTGTTCAACAAAGGATCCAGCCTTCTGTAAAAAGAGTGTTTTATAATCCGAAAATTTGAATAACCCATACTGAATCACCCACTTTTCAGGGAGTCTCCCTGATATTCAGGGAGAGTTGGCAACCATGACTTATTTTATCACCAACAAAGTAGCTACATGGCTCCTGTGCTCATTGCTAGCAGTTTCCCATATAGCCACATTAAACCTCATCTATGAAGCCTAGTAATAAAGCATATTTAAAAGTTAAGAAAGAAAGCATATAATTAAAAATTAAGAAAGAAGAAGAACAAAAAAAAATACATGATTAAGTAGCTCTTTAGCATTTCATATAATGAAGGGCTTATGCTGTTAAACTCTAGAGCTTTTCCTGTAAGGGCTGCGCATAAACTCAGCTTGAGCATGCATTTACTATACATTGACAACATTATACCATCCCTAATAAAAACCACCCACCACGCAGCACTTCCCCCCTCTCTTCGGTGAAATCCCCTCTCCCCATGGTGCCCACTCCAGTAGCTGCTCAGACATCACTTTACATGGCATCTTACATGGAGTGGCAGCGGCTGTAGGCTGACTGCGCTCCCGAGGGCAACATCTCTTTTTTTCCATTTCAGCAGATTAGTAAATATAGGCTTTGCACAGTTATTTATTTTTCCTCAGTATAAATCTGGTCCAAGGATATACCCAAATATGCTACTTCCATTGTTCATTGTGCTGTGGTCTGTAATTGAAATCATTTCTTTTTTTCTTTTTTTATGTATATTTTTATTTGTCTATGCTATGTCTTGTTAATTATGTTTCATTTATGTAACTGGTAATAGTTCATTAGTACAGTAAATTAGCTATGATGGATTTGGTAATGTAATACTCATTTATAATGTCAAGGCATGAAAACTAGGCAGATGTAGTTAGACTTTTTGAAAAAAGCTCATAAGGGCCTAATTTACTAAGCAGGGGGATTGAAAAGTGGGGATGTTGCCCCTAGCAACAAATCAGAGTCAAGCTCTCAGTTTCACAGTTTTTATATACTGGAAAATGTGAGCTCAAATCTGATTGGTTGTTATGGGCAACATCCCCACTTTTTAATCTCTCTGCTTAGTGCTTTTAGGCTAATGACTTCTTAGTGATCTTCTACAGCAACAAACTTAGATAATGAGTTTCTCTGAGGAATAAACTCTACACTGTTTCTTGGTGTATTAAAAGATTATTGTATTTAATATTAACTACACGGAGCACAAAGTTCAACTACCTCTGAGGTATGAATGCATTGAAATAGCTGCATGTCATTATGAGACAGCACCTTGGTGACAGCATTTGTCTGCGGTTATTTGTTGTGCTTTGAAGTACCACAGGTCAAAATAAGAAAACTGCCAGCAATTACTAAAAATATATGGATTATATTTCAGAATTTAGGATTATTGTTTAAGGGGAATCTGGTTAACAGAGATGATGTTTTATGGCTTAGCAAACTAGGCACATATTAAATGTATTATTATGTCTACTCCTACATCAGAAATATGAGTCACTGATTATCAGTAACTGCTTCACATGTAGCTTCTATCTGTAGCTGCATCACAGTAACATGACCCTCATATACTGTAATAGCAGAGGAACACGATGCCCACATATCATTACATTTACAAGACTTCAAAGTAATACATTTACAGAATATAGCAGCAGTAGTCATTATGGAGCCAATATATGATTTGTCCTTATTATTGCTATTGACATCCATTCAGTTCTGCTTCTGATTAAAGACGATAAAAAAAACTAATTCAATGTATAAACCCTCAGTTGAACTAAAATTTATATGATTCTGTATGCTCCATAAAACAACTGATATACCAAGCTCTGCTGTTCACTGTTGAATAAGAAAGGGAACTATAATGAAGTTGTTTTACATACCATAAGTACCATTTACTGTTATTATGAAACTAATTACATTTTTTTTTGTCAAACAATGTGATTGGTGTGGGGAGTTATACAGTCCTACCAGTATTTATTAAGATCTATTGTAAGAACCTGCCTAAAGCTAGACATTTTTTATACTCACTCATTTAACGAAAAACTCTGAACACAGACTCCTAGAGAAGCGAAGGCTCAAACTGGGTTAAGAAGAGTCTAATACGATAGCACGATATTAGATGCCCACAGAAGAGTCCCATGGGGATATGGGAAAGACCTATCTCTAGAGAGAAAAAAGAACACCTATTTTTGAAAGAAGGTTATAATATAGTATCTTTATCTAAATTATAAAGTATATAAATGGTTATTCTGTCTGGGCAGTATTATTAATTCATTATTATTAGTAGTATGCATTATCATAAAAAACATTAATAATAGGTGGATCTTTATCCTGATGACAGTACTCAGTATGACTGTAGGGCTAGGGTTAGGTCCTGTAGAATGGGAAGGTAGGATTAGGCTGAATGGGTTATAGTACACAAATGAAGTGATCCTGCACCAGAGTTTAATGGGTCACAATTTAATTACCTCAATTAGGGTGCTAGTAATACCATCAAAAAGATACAAAATACACACAAATGTAACTATCCAGATTAATAGTCACTCCAAAATGGTTTTGTCACTGCACACCTCTAAATTCCTTTTATACTTCGAGAACTGTGTCCACACAAGATATATACATAAAAAAGGTCTCAAATAGGCGATATTGTTGTTTGCACAAATTGTATTTCTTACTTATTCACAATACACATGTATTACTCAATAAGAAGACAGTATACTAATAGAAACTGAACAGATGAATCATTATAGGAGATGGAATAACAACCTCATTCTAAATTCCGGCGGCTGTACCTATTACCCCCTCTAGTAGCCTCACGGCCAATCTTCACCATTCCAGGCAGTATCTGTCCCTACACTGAACACATACATATAAATTACACATCACATCCCATCTCCAAATCTGAAGTCTATAATATAAAAGTGAATCAGTATTTACAGTGCACTAAAAAAAGACACAGTGTTACCACCAGCTGTCCCAGTATTATCACGAGATTAAAGCAAGGAGGAAAAACACATAACGAAAGAAACCCTTTCCATGCCATCAAAAGGATAGTCTCATTGGTGTCATATCCGTTGTATGGGATCTTCTCCTTTATAGCTGGTGTATCCACGTGTCACAGAGCTTGTTCCTTGACGCGCGTTTCGCCTTCAGTGGCTTTTTTAAAAGACCGGGTTGTAGAATGGGAAGGTTAAGGTTAGACTGCAAGAATGGGAGGGTTAGGCTTTGGGGAGGGTTAGGGTGATAAAATGGGAGTGTAATGATGATTAGGATAAGGGTTAAGGTTAAGCAAAAACAGGGTTGCCGACACGATCGCCCGGGCCCGCGACTCACAAAGTCCGGGGCGGCCAGACCCCCCACATAATGTCGTGACGTCATGACGTCACTGCGGGAGGCCGTCTACGTGATTTCATGCAGGATGTCGGCAGTGGCTGGCACACCAGTGCAGGGCGCAGGGCCACTGCTGGGGAGTGAAGGGACAGCCGGACCTGGGACTGTAGGCCTGGCTGTCCCCCCCTGATGGCGGCCCTGAGCAAAAGTCTAAACTCTTAGCGCAGGGTTTTCACCACAGCTTCTGCAACGGGTTCTCTTCAGTTTTTGTGGGTCCCTCATTGTATTGTTGCTGTTCCTGTAAAAACAGGGTTGTGCACACAGGCAAACCACACCTGATCATTATGCTGGTTGATAGGTCTGGCTAGCAAGGGACTTTCACAATATGTAAACAGAACCTTTAGACTAGTTAAAACTTATATGATTATTATGTCTTACAGCAAATGTGCTATTTGTGCACAGCTGTTAAAAATGTTGTTCCTTCGTCTTTCTCCATGATAGTCTTATTGGCTTCTAAGAATGATACAATTGTTGTTTTACAGTAAATGTATGTCACATAATTTGCCAAAATCACATCACGATTTAATAGTTTCCTTTATGAAAATTAACAGTTGTTAAGAAAGGAGCAAATCTGACCACCAAGAAACCCACAGGAAACATTCAGCATCCTCTATTTCATAAACAGTTCTCTGCCTTGTTTTATTAAACTGATTTCTCACCATGTAACCAGTGAAATAAGGTAATTCTGAAATGTGCAATTACAGATGTGTAATTGCCGCTTGCTTTGTGAGTAAAACATATCTTGGTTTTTCTCCTCAGTAATACGAGCCATGCATACAATTATCCCTTCTATAATGACACTAAATGATGTCTTATGACATGGTTATCCATTTTGGTATTGGTTTCTACTTTACTCCATATAATTAACTGAGGAAAGAGAAACAGTACTATTTACCTTCAAGCTCTGCAAGGATGCTGAGAAAAACTAGGCTATATTATTACATAAACCTGTTAGGAATGTGGAAGCTCCATTTAACCGGAATTATAATTAATAATTTATTTGTTTTTGATGATTATATTTTTATTGCTACAAATATTATTAATAACAATACCAAAAATAATGAGTGGACCATTTTCCAGACAAAGAAAATATTTACATATTATCATTTTGATACTTGAAATATATTTATATTTATATATTATAAACTTACTAAAACACTCCAGAGATCCAAGCATACTGTAGGAATTTGTGCTTCTAGAAAAAAAATAATCCATTACTATTATATTTTCTATGATTAAATAATTAGTAATCAATAAAATTGTACCTTTAGTCAGTAACCTTTAGTCAGCCATAACCAGATTATTATTACAATAATGTGTCCTAAGAAGCTCTGGCACCATACTGGTTATGATTAGCTCCCTTTCCTCCCAGGCTAACGTTAATGTCGAATATTTTAGACCTTATCAAGGGTTTAAGCGCAGTGGATACACAGAAAAAGTAATAAGGCTTGTAGTGATGTATTTAGATGATTATTGAGGATTTTATTATTACAGCACCTCCTGGTAACATGGCTGATGATTCTTATGTAAGTATAATGGAACACCCTTGTGCACTAGCGCTGAGCATGTAGATGGAACCGTGTTTCTTAGATTGCTCTCACACATGTGCAGTAACAACAAAGTGTAAACTGTTAGGACATGCTTCTGTATGCAAGGAGATCTGTGCTGGCCATTTACCTGTAATCCTGTTACTCTCATCTAGACGGCTAACCTTTAAATCCAAATTCTCACTCTGGAGTAAGGATTTTTCCCTATCACCACCCCAAGCCAGCAGATGGATATGATCAATGAACATGCATTAAATTTGTTCAGTTTATGTCCCTTTGCCACCTAGTGTCTGGATACTGGTTGGCCATTGCCCTTACCTGCCATTGCAGACCATATGGTAGTCCTGTGGAGTGCCAGGCATTCCTTAGCCATTGACCACATAGGCAAAGGATGGCATAAATGATCTAGTTGTTCAAATAAGGATATGGCGGCTGTTGAAGGTCTGGGTGGTTTTGGTGTGAATAAAAGACTTACCCACAAGTAAGTGTGAGTATGTGGTAGACCCCAGTCACTGATAACAGCCAGGTTTCTTACCCAGAAGGTTTTTGGGTATATTTCCTGTGCTCATTACATCATTGAGTACAGTATGTCATTTAAATTCTATCCTCCATTCCATTCCACATTTGCTAGATCAAAAGTGAGAAATATCTGTGGTCTTAGGGCTGGATTCAGCTTTTCACTCTCATGACTTACACTCATGACTTACACTCTCATGGGTAAAACCATGTTGAATTGCAGGGGAGATAAAATGAATGTCAGTGTGTGCATGCAGAGAGAATACTTTATTGTTGCATGTTGCACACAGATACTGACCAGCGTTACTGTTACACTGTTATTAGACTTGGGCTGGAAACATCAGCTGTCACCTGTT
>JABWIB010008631.1:4142-23614 GCA_016617825.1 Platyplectrum ornatum | reverse complement strand
AAAAATTCTAACTTTCTAATATTTCTCTAAAAAAAATATGATAATAAATATACAATCTAATAAGCAGCGAAGGATCACATTCCTGCTTTGGAGGCTTATATACATATGTCAGGTTACTTTAAGTAAAACATTAATGCACAAAATTCTCCTTATATAAAAGTATGTGATCTTTAGAATGCTATGCATGTCATTCTCTCAAATTATGATTCTTTACTTCTTGTATATGGTAATAACTTGCTGTAACAACCTGTAAGCTCTAAGGGGCCGATTCAATCTTCTTNGCGCNAGGGAGGAAAACTCACGGTTTTTCATTTGAGCCGCGTATAAAAATTAGCGAGATTCNGCTACCGTAAGAGAGGGGAAAAGATTGAATCGGCCCAGATATCATACCATGTCATAATGCCTAAAAAGAGTGGTGAATGAAAGTCAGGATTTAATAGAGGAAGGGGGTGAAAAACAAACAAACCAAAACTTATTTAATGTTTACCTGTCAAATGAAAACTGTAAACAAACATTGCACCTGCTATGGCAATACAAGTGGGAATGGNCAGACACTGGGCAAAAGGTTTCAAAATAATCTTCTCAGATCCATGTGTGATGTAGAAAGGATTCCTTTGTACCAGTATCTTATAGTAAACCTATTCTTCAGGGTTTGTTGATAATGCTGCACAGAACTGGAGACGGTTCATTAATGTAAAACTTACCTTCAAAGACATTATTATTACAAAAATGCATGTAAGACAGTAGCAAAAATAGACTCCAAATACTAATCACACAGCCACATACAGAACACCCCAAAGTGAATAGACACAGTGCTGCTTTTTTTCCTTATGTATTAATGGCACAGGAACACGTCAAAATCTCCTATATAAATGATGAGCCAGGCAGGTGATGAACATTTTTTATTTACAAATATACTAAAATATCTCCGACAGTGAGTCACACCTGCTCCCCCCTCACCAAGGACCTGAAACGCATTTTCTTTTGTTAAAGTGCATGCAAAAAAGAATTAAAAGCCTTTGTTTTCGTTCATTGTTTTTTTTTTAACGTTTTCTTTTTATTGTAAGAAAATACACAGCTTGAAAACGTGGATAATGTAATATTTAAAAGAGCAAAAAGACAGGAGGGGATGGGGCAGAGGAAAGAAAGAAAAAAAAACTGGGCTGATTGTGTTAAGATTTCTCATCTTTAAATACTGAACTGGATAAAGATCCCATCCTCCCCCTTCGCCAAAAAGAGAAAGAAATAAAAGGAAAAATCTATAAGAAAATAAACAGAAAGGGAGAGAGATAAAGGTTAGTTTTTTGGATTTGAGAAACAGCTGTTAAATTACAATAAGAAAATATGTAAAATCTCTCCTTTAATTCATTCTATACAGAAAATACATGATTTTTTTGCCACAGTCCCCGTGTGGTTTTTGTGCTAGTGGGACAGTGGGCACTGGGATGCTGTGTGCACACACCCTCTGCTTAACAACTGTTACAGCAGCAAGACCAGTGGAGCAGAGTATTGATTTGAATGGGCTGTGCTTATTCAGAGACCACTCTCTCTAATACTAAGGAGGAAAAAAAAAAAAGCCCACTACCCTCCTAAAAATCTACATTATTCTATGTGCTGCTCAGACACAAGCATAAGCATTTGCTTNTAGAGATGTTTGAGGCTGCAGACCATACAGACAATAAGCACCATCACACCTCTGAACACTACCACTGTACTGTATCAGAGGCGTGCAATGAGTAAACATGTACAACATACACAAAAACCAGTGACAGATCTGCCCATTGTACCCCACAAAGACACCTTTATACGGTTCTTTATGTACAACAAGTTCACAGTAAAGAACAGCAGTACAATGTCTTTAAAGCAGGTGCAAGAATCTACCCAACATGAGTGCAAGGTCCTCCATATACCAAGATGAGTAGTATATGGAACTAGCTGTCTCAGCAGTTATATAAACATCCACCCCTCAAAACATAAGAACATAGTGCATAGTAATGAGAACCTTAAAACAATGGATAACAGCAGCCACATAAATTACTATTCTGTCGTAGACCTTTACATTTCGTTTTTTCCAGAAATGAAAAAGGCCAGGGAGATCAGCTTAATAGATAAACATATATATCCAGTTAACAATTTGATAGCAAGTGACTAGATCACTGCCAAGCAAAAGGGTTTTCTTTCCAGCTAAACATTGCATGCTACCGCCAGTGCCTTTAATCACCACACATCATATATTCAGTAGTCATGTNACAGAATTAAAGTTCAGTGGTTGAACTAGTGCTATCAGTATGTTGCTTAGTTTTTACAGAAGTGTCACAGAAAATCAAAGACAATCATTTTCTATCACACTCCATACAATGTTAGCACCATTACTTTAGAACAGATGTGTACAGCAATATTTTAGTCCGTTTGCTACAGCGAACTCTATTCATCTGTCCCATTAGCAGCAAACAAAAAAAATAAAAATGAAAAATATACAGTACCGTTATGTTTATAATGCAAATAACAATGCTTGGGGTAAGTTGAAAAGCCTGCAGCCACAAAGATTCATTTATTTTTATTCCAAAGAGAGTGGGGCCCAAATCAGCACAGCGTGTAGGTAAGATTGCAGAGGTGCATGGAACATGCACTGGAAAAAGTGTCATTTACTCCATTACACAGATTAACATACCCAGTCCTGGTTTTACATTTTGTTCCAGCTTCATGATCTGTATAAATATTTTACTAACATTTCACAGCTTAAGACAAACCCTTATCATACACAAACCTCCACCAGAAGGTTTGTTCTTGTTGGTCCAGAATTTCCCAGTGTTTCTGCAAATATTCCAGATAGCACAAATAATAAATCAATCTGTATCAATTTCCAGGTTTATTTAGTATTATTGTGCCAATTCCCAATAACTAAATACTGCAAAATATTGTATATGATTTACCTTAAATTCAGGTTCTTCATCATTACAATGATGCACGTAAAGGATGAAAACAATCTAATAAGTTNTCTTTTTAGATACCGGCTTTGGGTGTCCAATAATAATCATCAATATAATGGACATATTTCAATATAAAATATTCTGATAATAGATTCATTTTATGAACTCAAAAGCATTTACCATGAAATCATCAATCACAAAATAAAATAGGAGTTTTACATTTGTACACTTTTCCGGGTTTGCGTGTAAGAAACATTGTGTCTGCATGTGAACATACGGCTACACGATTCCAGGAAGAAGAACGCACACCATTCTGTGTGTAATTAAAGTGAGTATGTACCATATGTAACAAAAGGTTTTTATTTTAGAGGAATTTCCCCTGTCTAATAAATGAGGACCAGGATGTACTAAGCCAGAGCAGACATAGATCATTTTAGAGATGTGGAGTATGAATGACATCAATATCCAGAGCAAATCTACAGTTTGTTTACTTTGCCCAGGAAATGGACAGTATTAAATGTTGTCTACAGAAAATAAAACCTGTTTAAATGCAACGGTGTTTATTTGATGAGATTTTGTATAGATAATTTTAACTTCAAATCTTAAAAATAAAAAAAGTCTCTAAATCATTATTTACTTTTTTGCCAAAAAATACTCCGCAACGGTTGATTTTTTTTATATAATAATCTTGAACATATACAATACATTACTTGTCTAACATCAATTTTATACAGACTTTTCAGCTTCAAAAATATTCTCTTTCTAAAAGATGTTTTCATTTTTCATATTTTAGTGGCTTGAAATGTTGCTCTTTTAGGAAACACTGACTCAGTACATCACAGCCATCGCCTATTAAATTTCAATGCCCCTCCCAAAATCGGGAATAAAAAGAATCAAACANAAAAAAATAAAAATAAATAAATAATAAAGAAAAAGCAAAAAAAAACCACAAACATAACCCTTAACCTCCCCACCTCTTGCCCTCATAGGCTTTAAAGATGATAGTTAATGAATATGTTGGTGAACTACAACTAGTATTTAACAAGCAATTTGCTCTCCAGTAGATACAGTACTTCCTTCCAAGCTTGGGATCCTGGAGAAATGGAGTTTGGAATGGGGGAATATACAAAATTTAACCGCAGAGGCATACCTATTCACAATTTGTAAATATTTGAAAATGAAGATTCACAATTTTTAAATCAACACTAAGAAATCATTCTTTACCTCCTTCTTAAAAACACTTTTCAAGTGCAGTTTATAAGTGGTGTGTCCCTGCCTGTGTACAGGAATTCACTCCGATGTGCTCAGGCAGGGGCACGCCTAAATACACAACCCTTTACAGGTATTTGACAAGAGAGCTGAAAAATACAATCGCAGATCTTACAAATCTCAAAACTGCTGTATTACCATATACACAGTGTAAATAAACATTTTTTTTCTTTTTAAATCCTGGTATACATCAGCAATATATTGCAAAAGTTTAGTTACCTTATGGCACAGAACAGTGCCAAAAACATTGCGTAAATAGTGTCTTTTGGTCTTAATTTTCCAGCTGCCTTATGTCAGTAAAGAATACATGTGGTATATACATATAAGAAAACCAGGACTGGAGTAGAAAGTACCACTGATTTAGAGCCAAAAGTGCAATGAAAAATTCAAAGTCAATTTCTGCTCCTGCCAGCTCAAGTCTTCAAAATAAACAAAAAAACAACAAAAAGAAACAAAAAGAAAAACAACAAAAGAAAAAAAAAGAAAATAAAAAAAAACTTTATGGGAAAAAAATCCCAAACAAAAAAATAAATAAAAATTTCACAAGACATTCTACCCTCCCAATCTTCCCAAACAACCCGCCCCCCCAAGTTCTGCTTCTCCACCCCCCTCCCAACAATATGTCTATATATATATACAACATGATTGGTTTCTGTAAAATGTATCAAACCTCAATAGTTTAATAAAATCTCTTCTTTTTTTTTTTATTCCTGACGAACAAATACCAAAAAAACAACGTTTAACGCAGCAGCAGTAACCTTAAGGCTGCAGTTTTATGCTTCTCTCTCTCTTATGTATTAAATTGTATATATATATTTTTTGCTTGTACTTTAAACAGAATAAAATGTTTGTTGTAACCAACAGATATTCACATTTGTGTTGGTTTGTAGTTTATCTCCTCTTTTCTCTCTAGTCTCTCAAGATGTGTTGTTGAACATCAATAAATTAATCTCTTCATCCCTGAGTTTTAGTTTTAAGTGTAAGGCACTTTAGAAGATTGGACGGTTCTCCATCACTGGATACTGACCCAGTACAACAGAGGTGGTAAGTTCACAGGTAACCAAACTTCTGAAAGTGCCAAGAATGACCCCACTCTTATGCAGGTAAAAGTCATCACCAGATCTTAATTAAAACACCGTCACTAAACTGGCTCAGGGCTGAAGGGGTTAATCACAGACTTTGACGACTGTTGTGCATCATGGGTTATGAAACNGACTAAAATTGTGGGCAGCCATCTTCCACAAAGTAATAAAGGACTGATTTGTCACAACACTGCAGGACACCCATCTTTTAGTCCCAGTAGAGGAATTGTGAACACATAGCTTTCACCTCGAAAAGTACTCAGAGACACCAGGGATACACATTTCTCACCTTCTTCTAAAGACAGGCNAATAGACACATAACTCGCACAAGCCCTCCCACAGAGGCATAGAAGATACATACCTCTCAATTCTCACATTGATTTAAAAGCACATACCTCTCACCATCTTCCCCAAGGAACATCATGGACAAAACTTTGAATAATCAAGTTATCTCTTTCCACAAAAGGGGTTATGAATAAAGGAAGAGTTTCGACACAAAACACAACTGTTACTTCAAGAGACTTCTTCCCGCTGTTTGAATCTTCGGTTTGTATAACAAGCACCAATGTTCTGATGGATTGAAAATTTGACTGACAATCAGGGACACTTGAGAGGTATGCCAGGGAGCTTGCTCCGTGCTCAGATTTGCCCAGAGGCACCCTGGTGAGTAAAAAGAATTACAGGCACTAGTGTCCAACGGACGTCAGAGATAGATAAGAGAGATAGAGAGAGAGAAAGAGAGAAAGAGGGAGAGAGACGAGAGAGAGAGAGAGCACGCCCGTTAAAATGGGGAATGTACGTTTTGCAGGTTCTCCTTGCTGTCATTGTTAATATTATTATTGTTCTTTTATTTAAATGGCAAAAACTGGCCGCTCTCATCTATAGTCCTCCTTGGGATATTCTAACGTCACCAGATTTCCAAAGCCCATCCGTAAACTTTCCATATCAAAGGTTTCAATTTCTCTTTCCTGGCGTTCAAATAGATGCTTTATCCTCTCGCTGCGCTCCTTCTGAAGGGCAGCCAACTCCTCTTCAATCTAGAACAGGTAAGAAAGTCACCTTACTAAAATGAAAATCTTCGAAATTCACAACATGGTACAAAAGCAAAAAAAATGCAGATGCATTTCTACTTGTCCTGTTTTTTTTTTTTTCTTTAAACTGGACTGAACCTGCATTGCAAATAATACACATTTGTGTTATTTAACACAGTCGAAGATGCAAAGTACTGAAAGAGACAAAGGCAAGGGTTACAATGAACTGCAGCGACAGTACATTGTTAGGCATAGCTAGGAATTGTGGCCTCCAGCAACTGGCTATACCACTCCAGCCAGTCAGAGCAGGCCAGCTGTGACATCACCTGTTGCTAGGAGGTTCCAGCACTAGGTTATGGGAAGAAGAAGAAGAGTGGGAAATTTCAGTGCCCTGATACAAAAATATGTCTTCTCTCTTTCTTTCTTTAGGTGAAGCATATTACATGAACATTTTATATTTGTTTTATATATGAAACATAACATCCTTAATTCATTTATACTTATATTTGTAGCAATGTATAAATTCAAAGCATAGTATATAAAGGCATATGTGTATCCATAATAATGGCTGGAGACATATCTGATAAGTTCCTATGTTAGTATTCATGCAGTAACCAGTGCAGTGATCTTTCTACAGAAAGCATTGATCTCTATGGGACAAGTACCATCATACTCACACGTCTTTTCAACATCCTGGTAACCAAATTGCTTTAGGGAACAACAAAGTTTTCCTTCACTGGTCTTACTTTACACTTAGCATTTTGGTTTTTCCAANACACCACATTATATAGCTAATACAGACCACCAGTAACAAGTGTTCTACCACAATTATAACAACGTATTAGTGCTTTGTACCACATAACACTATTACTACCAGACAGGGACAATGAGGATATACATTTGTAAAACTGTACTATCAATGTATCCCTTTAAATATACCTTCTGTTCCAGATGCGCTCTGCGAAGGGACACCCTCTGCTCCAACTTCTGCAGCTCACGCTCATGCTGGGCCTCCGTCTGCATCTTGATTTTGCTCTGGTAGGCGTTAAGCAGCTCCATCTCTTGTTGAAGCTGTTGCCTAAGAGCCTGGCATTCTGCTTCTTGAGCCTCATCCAAGCGCAGCTGTAAACCCAGCCAGGTCAGGATTGCAAAGGAAAAGAACATACAGGCAAAACACAGAAAGAGAGAAGGAGGAAATGTGAGGCAACTGCCTTTCTACCAATACAGCAACATAAAAAGGTCATACGTAGGGACTATATTACACATTCAACTTACATTTATGTCTAAAATGCTTGACCAACTTATATAAGCTATAAACATTCCACAATATCATTATTAGAAGATAGACACCACTATTACAAAATAAACTCCCAAAGAATTCACCTTACACAAATATAAAGCTGTANACAAAGCTATAAGGACTGTTTCAAGGGCCACACGTTACCAACCAGCATCATCAGAAAGCATATACTCAAATAGTGGCCACATATCCAATGGATACGATGAGAAAGAGTTTAATCTGCACGGAGGTAAATTAGAGGCGGACGAAGACACATGAACCAATGCACAGTAACAGACTTCAAGACTACAACATCAAGAAATATTTAGATTTTAAACAGGACCAATATCAAATGGCAGAGGAAACACTGTTCTCNCACACAAGTGTGTAAATAGTAGGATCATAGTGAAGGAAGCAGGAGGGGGATAGAATAGTATTGGTCAGTCGTACTAGAACCAATTCTATAGTGGGAACACAACTAAAAATAATTGAGAACCATGATTTAAATCATGCATTTTGGATTTTAACATTTTGATTTAAATCACGGTNTCATGGAATCATTCAACTACAGATTCATTGGCATTTCCATGAGTATTTGGACCTTCGCTTTGTGAATTTTCATCATCATTCAATCTGAATGGGAAGNACATTTTTGTAATGGTCTTTCATTCTTCTTAAACGTCCCTTACATTACTATACTATGTTTTCCATCCAGACTTAAGCAGAAGTAGATTTTCTTACCATTTTGATTTAAAATTGCTATTTAAATCATGAAACCCTGTCTAATGTAGAATTCAGAAATAATTATGGACAGCGGTACAATAGCTTATCTAAAATATAATAATAACAACAACAATAAAAAAAATAAATTAGAAGAATCCACAAACACTTTACACTAAAATATATTTGGGCTCCTCAACCTAAACAAATTAATGCACCCCTCAGTAGAAAAAAAAAAGAGGCACAGATGCCTAATGTATCCCTATTAGTATATCAATAACAAAGACCAATCTGGGCTTGACATCATTTGCAATAAAGTAAAGCATTCTTACACACAGTACCAAGACATTTTATAACATGACTTTGTACAATTCTATATATCTTACCGCCTGGTTGGCCATCATCTCGTTGATGCTTTGCTCATACTGCTCAGCAAGGATAGCCAATTTGCGTGTCTGCTCGTCCTTCAAGGACTTAAGTATTGTCTTGTGCTCACACTTTGGGGATACCTCCAGCTGGTGATTCTTCAGGGCCTTGTACTGCTTGGTCTGCACTTTGCATGTGTCCTGAAACTGTTTCTTTATCTGCATTTCCATTACCTGTTTAAATCAAGATTAGTATAAATCAATGCACTTTTGATATTTACATAGTAATGGAGTTCTGCTTCACTTATCAATAATATTCATTATTAAGTGATCATCAACAGCAAGTTTAGGGATAAGATAAATGGAGGTGGTTATGAACCTAGAAACCTCTAGCTAATTATGTATGTACGATACGGGGTACATGTATGTATGTAAAAAAAAAAACCAAACCCTGAGCTTTTACAACTAGTAGCTGTTAGCTGTATATAAGCATATTAAGTGCATTAAGTGCACAGATTAGCTTACAGTATTGCATGTTAAGGCAAGCTATCCTATACACTAATACAATGGCAAATGTAAAAAAAACNAAAACAAAATAATCCAATGATACAAGGACCACNTATTATATCTTGGGGCAGACAGAAAAAGTCTGGCATATAAAACTGTTTCTTTATTGTTGTTTAATAGTATTTCTGTTTATTTTGTAATACATTGTGTATTACAAGGTCATCAACGTTTTATCCTTCATATGACAAATCCTCCATTCTGATCTGGCAGAGAACATACCTTGAGGTTCTTGGGTTGCTGCCGGAGCTCCATCACGTGTTTCCGGTGCAACTCCCTTTCCCTGCGCTTGTTGTATTCTAACTGGTTTTCCAGTTCAGTTTGATGCTGCAGACGTATAAGGTCCATCCGAAGCTTCTGCAACATGTGCAGCTGCCGGTACTCCAGCTCCCGAGTGGACTCGTCGTGCCGGATTAGCATGGCATGCTCCATTTCTTTCTGGGTTCGCTTTTTATTGAGCTCCTGCAGAAACAAACTTTGTTAAATGCAAAATGAACAAAGGAAGCATTCAAGAAATATGGAAGGTAGCAATCTGCCAATATTCACCCCATTCTCCAGCTCTAACCTCTAACTACACCAATTCTGTTTATTCTAGGTTGAGTGTGTTTTTATGGATATTAAGAGGCATTTAAACTACAAAGTTAACTACAGCCTGATGGTGTGGCATTTGATATTGTTCTCTTTCTGAAATACTTACTGACTGCTCCTAATGACTATCATTTCTAGGTCACTTAATGATCTATCATCCCGTAGTAGCACACTGGTGTATCTACTTTTACTACAGCATACCTATAAAGATGCATGAAATGAATTAGCAGTGTTTGGGAGAGGGTCTATAGATAGATTATATGTATATATACATACACTCACAATAATTGCTGTGCTTTATAACAATCAAACACAATAGAAAAAAAACAAAGCCACTACCTTTATATATTATATGCACTTCAAAAGTTGGCACAATGGAACAAATCGCTTAAATTGTTAAGGTTATGAAGAAAATTGACACTAGTATAATCACCGTGGTCAAAATAATTACATTTATAGTACCAATAGAAGCAGATAAATGCAAAACCGTACCTCACGTATGTGCTGCTGCTCAACTTCATGCCTTTTAATCATTATCTTCCTCTTGAAGAGTCGGCAGTTTTTCTCATAGTACAGTCTCTGTTGGCTAAGGAGTTGAGCTTCCTCCTCAGCCTGGGTGTGCTGGAGGTTCTCTTTATGCTTCGATATGCGTTCCTGCTTTTCTTTCTTGGGCGTGCTGTGGTCCTCATTCATCTCCTGGACATAGAAACAACAATAACAGACTGGTCTACTATGAAATGATATTCACAGCATACAGAGGGAAAAATGGGGCCCAATTGGTTAGATATTGGGGTGTGTAAATGTGTAGAGGTGCAATGATGTGTTGAATAAGGCCTTATTCACTGTGTAGACAAGACAAATTCACAAGTTGATTATTACTCCTGAACCAAAAGCAAATGTCACATGACGAAAGTTTCACTCCAGGTAGGTATGTTAAGAGATCAGAGGAAGATTATGCATTAGACATCTGCTGTATTTGTTGTTTTAAGCTACAGGGTACAGAAAGGATGTGTACAGGATAAAAAACCATTCAGAGAAACATCCACATCACTAATGTGAATAATGTCTTCAGTGGACAAAATGTAGTCATCACAGTGTGTAGGTAATAGCTGTAACAACGGCTTATTGTATTTCCACTGCAGGTTATGTTATATTTCCAATGAGGTTATGTGTGTATTTTTTTTTGGTCATAAAGGTGTGCTAACTAAAAATAAATATATAAATTGCCTAAAACATAATAAATGTTGTCATATCTAGAGTAAAAATGCGGATATGAGGTCAAGGACAATACATTTAAATGCATTATATTATTTTAACTAGTATGTCATGAATAGGCTAGTATGTATGTGCAACTTTGCATCTACTGTCAGCAGAACTATGAAGTTTTGCATTAGTACTGTGGTACATTTTGGTTTACCATTGGCTATGTAGTGTTATAGAATAAGGCAAGTCACCAAAACCAAAAGGCGGAAAGCACACAATGTTTTCAAGGTAATTAGCGAAACTGTATTTCAGCAGTTATATTTAATTTCAGATGGGTCTCAATATTCTTATCTTGTGAAATGTTAATGTCGAATGAGATTTTTGTGTTGCCACACTTTACAGAGAAAGAATAAGCCCATAAGAGGAAACCTTCATCCCAGCGAGGGCACAATAAGCTGAAACAGCAGTGGCCTAAGCGGTAAGAACTGCTCAAGAATGAGGAGCTTTATATATGCCACCAATCATCTTCTGAAGGTTTAAACCAAGAATTCTTTTTTAAACATCCTGGTGAAGCTTTCCAGAGCCAAATTTAGTGCTGCACATGCCTCTTTAATCTTTTCCTTGCAAATCTTGTACTGCTTTTTCTGACTTTCTAAGAAGGATGTTAAGTCTTTCTTTTGTTGGGCTATGATCTGTTGCTGAAATCTCCTTTCATCCGCTGCAGCCACCTTTGCCTATAAAGAAGAAACAAATAAAATAAAAATTACTGGAATATATTCTTAGTGCTTAAACATTTAATGTATGACATGTAAGCATTTTTGTTGGACAAAGCTCATGTTACGAACAGACTAGAAATATACCAAAAATCAGCAACCTCAACATAAGTACAAAACCATGGCATGAAAACTATAGTCACTTGCTACTAGTGAAGGCAGGGTTTCTTAGTTTTTTTTATAATGGTCATTTAATACAGTTTTACTTTAGTAGTGGTAACAATAATGCAAAGTTTGTGTCCTGAATTATAAAGTCAATCACAAGATGCTGATTTTCATCCAGCTGAAGGATGACAAACATAACCCATTTATATGGAACATACAGCAATGTTCCAGAATACATAGCACAAATGTCCTGAAAACGGAGCACACGTGTTCAGTTTTTTTATGCAGAGGAAACTAGAACATAAAGGCTTTAAGGAAACATTGTCATCCTCATTCATTTTTGGGGATTAGATAGATCTTGAAATATGCAGACATTTTCGTTTTATTCGCTTGTATTTTCCTCTTTATATAGCAGGAGATACATATATATATATATATATATATATATATATATACATAGGAGATTGTCACATATACTAGGCACAGACCATTTGATTGCTGTAGTAGTGATTCTAGACATTCTGCTGTTCTGGACATTCACCATTTCTGTAACATTTGACATCATAAAGGCAAACCATTATTAGAGGAGTATTGATTATGTGTAATCAAGGGGTACTANTTATACACAAAGCTCATGTATGTGTACATCTCTCAGTAATTAAATGCAGAAACACTATTTTATTGCCAGTAAATCATTCAAATATATTAGAATATGACAATAAGAAAATGATATCTTATAGATAAAAATATAAACATAGCAGAAATAAAATCCCCCCCTTAAAAGGCAGATGAATGGTAAAGTCTAAGAGCTGTTTGACAGCTGAGTGGGGAGACAGGTTCAGTGTATCCATGACAACAGCCTGAGCCCGACTGCTCCATTTCTGAGCATCGTGTGCATAAGACACCTATGATAGCAGGATAATAGGGTGGGCAAGTTTTGCTGAGTGAAGCATTCGTTTCACAACCATAATTTATCATATAAGGAAGGGTGTTCTTGCTTAAATTTCAGGGAATGGAAGCTGCAGAGACATGCATCACACAGCACCAATGCAGCAGCAGCAAGACAGGTGTCTGAATGGAACGCTCTCTAGTGCAGTGTTCCTCCTCTTCATGCACAATAGTATGTACTTGTACAACATATTCCCCATCTACAGCACATCACAAACATCAGATTATCATATAGTACACAGCAAATCCCAATCACCGTTCTAGAATGGATCCTTTATTTTACACAACAGTATATTATCTTCAGTTTAATAAACAGCCTTTCATTCTTACAGCACTGCTGACCATAAATAATGGCTAAGAGGCAGCACTGATATTAAATCATGAAAAACAAAAAATATGTAAAAAAGGTCACGACATGTAAAATGATCCCACAATATAAGACATCAACAGATCATGTGACCAGATACTACCCCAGCNGTACTATACTGACACATGTCCATTATAGTTTAGGAATGTACTCATCTTGATAAAACTGTGTCCCAAGTCAAATATTCTTTGCAATAAGTAAATATTCTTTGAAATAAGAATATTCAAAGTCAAGACACCTATAGCATGTATTCTTTACAATAAACACATATCATGACTCCAGTCTTGTTGAGAGATGGTATTCTGGGAACTAGGTATCAATGGTTTGCAATGCGAATACAACGTCTACTTATGGTAGTTCTGTGCAAAATATTTTCCAATTCTTGGTTTCCAAATGAGAAAGCGCATGTAACCTGGCTTCATTCAATTTGGTGGCAAATGGATGAGCACAGCACATTAGACCATACATGGCATATGTAAATAGCATTAAACATCACACTAAAAATATTTCTGTAATACAAATATAATGACATAAAAAGGCTACATGAAATAACTACCTACAACTACTGAGGCAGTCCACCAAACCAACCAAAGATAAATACAGATAGATTCTATTTAAAGGGACCGGTTTACTCCATGCTATGGCCAAGATCTGCTGTTATATATGCAGTAATGGGAGANTCTATTGGGCATGTTGGGAAGGATCACTGCAGGGAACATCCACATTTAGGAAAGGGGACTGCCGCCTGTTAATACGCAGAAAAACCTCTATAAATATAGCATGTGATAGACACAATTAAAACAGATTAAATGAGTAGCCAGGCTTGTTTACTTATAGGATGATAATGGATAAATATTGAAACTTCATGGAGTCTACAACAGTCTGTCACTAACATATAAGAAGGTGGTGGAAAATACAGATCACATATAAGCAATATACTAACATACAGGCGTTACTAGTTATTCTATGGAAGGAAAACTAAATACACTTGCACCATTTATAATAAATACCAATCTACCCAACTTTTCTATACGAGTTAACTANTCTATAACTCATGTACTCATCTGTATTGTATATTCTATTTCCTACAATCCATTAGACCTTCTACTAAGAGCTNGACTGCTTAAATACTCCCAGAGACATCATTAATGAACCCTGGTGTGTGGTGTTGTCCTGTGCATTCTATAACCACATCAGNAATTATTATATTGTCCTAACCAGTAACTATTGCTTTTGCTTATAAAGAAGAAAACTCAACAAAGATTTGTCCGATGCTCTACGTCCATCACATTACATTCTAAAGGACTGCTGCAAATATGGGCATCTAACGGAAGCTTATTAGCTGGGAACAGTGATTGGACTATTAATGAGCCTTATCTGAGGTTACTGTTACATACTTAAAGTAAAAAAGCTTTTGGCACCATTAAAGCAGACCACACAGAGAAGTGAGCAGTGCCTACCTCTTTATCCATGCCTACGATTTGCCTCTTGGAAAGCTTTTCCAGCTCGATGGACGAGTTGTTGGCATGAGTCTCCACCTCCTTCTGCAGCTTAAGGCGGTGCTCGTCCATCTCAGCCTTCAGCTTATTCTCCAGGGCGATCAGCTGCTTCTGGTGCTGGCGCCGCATCCGCTTATATCCTGACATCTGTTCCCGCAACTCGTTCTCCTGCTCATGCTCATGGATCTGCCTTGTAACCTATGGACCAAAGCAAAGAATTTTAGATTTCACATACAGAAAATAAGACCAGGAGCAGGCCACGCTATTAGGTTTAGTCTGCAAATNTGAAATGTTTATATTGAAAGAAAAGGGAAGATTATCATTGGGAACCATAGAACAGATAACCCAAGAAATGGCTCCACACAAAGAGACAACAAATCTTCTTACTCCTATCACAATACATCATTTTACAAGACCTCCTTATCGTTATATAAAATATACTAAGAACTCATTTCCATCAACAGTTACAAACTAAACAGTTCTCCATGCACAAGGCTGATGAATAACACAAACGCGCTCTTAAAAACAAACACTAACAATCATGAGCATGTAAGCTGATAAGTGCAGGGACACCTACCCTCCGGTCTTCTTCCACACCCTGAGCCAGCCTTCTCCCCCCCTCCACCTCTCCTTGTAAACACCTCCGCGCTTCTTATTCACCTACGCTGTTCTTCAACCTGTCGACCTTTTGTGCTCCGTATCCCACAACAGTTCACGTTATTACACCCACCTCTATGTAATCACTTTGAACTCTTGCCTATGCTTGTTGTCTTGATACCAATTATATTGTTGCACTGCACTACAGAAACCATGTGGCGCCATATAAATAAAATGTTAATATTATTATTANTAGTAGTATTTAGCAAGAAATAAAAACACAAAATTGAACAGGATAGGAATAAAATAGGGATAAAACATCTACAACCTCCCCCCTGTGAAAAAGATACAATAAAGGTCTTTACTAAAACACAAGTATGGACTTAAGTGAAGATTTTAATGGTATTTACATCCACATTGGATGAAGTGTTTAGGAAACACAGATGTCTAATATGTTGTAGGCCCTCTTTTTCAAAGGACTAAAAGTAATTGGACAGCTGACATCAAACAATGGGTTACTAAAGTCAACCCTATAACATGAATTGTACACAANAAGGAAAGACTAGCCTGTACCAGAAAGACGAAATAAAAAGCATGGCGAAGGCGTGTGCAGCATTATCTATAAAGACCAGAGCTTGACAGTATGGGCATTTATTACTTTCAATGGCACTAGTGTTTATTGAATATGTAACAGAAGCAGCCTGATGAATTGTAAGGTGCATAGGGATCTACTTGTCAGAACAGACTGAATGGAGCCTCACAGTACAGATACACAATAACCCAAAACAACAAGTTTAAGGAAAACATTTGGAATATTCTGCAATGGTTGAGTCAATTCATAACCATAGTATGTATTATATCTGTAAAAATAAGGGAAGAAGGACCCAACAACAACCAAAGAGCAGCAGTAAATTCTGGCAAACAAAAATTATTAAACCAAGCATTTGGTGAAGTAAGTCCATTGCTTCTAAACTGAAGGTAGCTTTTAATCGCAAAGGTATCTTGACAAAATATAATATTTTGTTTACATTTTATTTGATGTTCATTTGTCCAAATATATACATATATAAAACACACACACACACACACACACACACACACACACACACACACACACACGAGAGAGAGAGAGAGAGAGGGGGGGGGGGAGAGAGAGAGATTGTCCACAGCTTTGCTTGTTACTAAATTGGGGCTTAAATGTCATTTGGACATCCCAGCGACCATGAAAAACACTGTCACTTTTTTTGTCACTGACGTTTTTCGCCCCTTCTCACCCCCTACTGATGAACTTGGCACTTAAACGGAATTGGTAGTGTCCCTATTCATCTCAGTGATCCCGAAGCATAGACACTAATGTTGATTGTATTTTTAAGTCACCCTCTTCCCACCCCTAAGAGTGTTAAGGGGTGTTTTAACACCACATTATTTCTTTTAAGCTTGTAAGTCATATGTGTACAACATATCAGCCAAAATTTATTAAGCAGGGAGATTAAAAAAAGTTGGGATGTTGCGCATAGCAACCAATCAGATTCAAGCCCTCAGTTTCATTTTACATACTGGAGAATGTGAGTGGGAATTGGATGCTATGGGCAACATCCCCACTTTTCAATCTCCCTGCTTAGTATATTTAGGCCCTGGTGTAAACTGCTCCAGGCATTTACATGAAATCATCTGAGACTTCAGTGACAGCTCATATGTTTCTTGTGGGCGCAATGGCCATGTGGCAGCCATAAACTATGGATTTGACACTTATTTTTGGGCGCTAGGGGTTTATGCTGGTTTGGCATAATCTGCTCCAGGCATTCCGGAGTACTGCCGGATCATTCACACATACATACATACATACATACATACATTTTTATACAGTTGCAAGAAAAACAGCATGTGAACCCTTTGGAATGACCTGTTTTTCTGCATAAATAAATTTGTCATAAAATATGTTATGATCTTCATCTAAGTCACAACAATAGACAAAACACAGTCAGCTTGAACTAATCCCACACAGACAATTATATGTTCTCATGTTTTTTTTGATTGGGGCTTTGGTTAAAGCGTCTTTACTTATAAAAACATACATCAAATTTGAGTTTGCTATTCTCAAGAAGCATTTCCTGATGTAAACCATGCCTTCACACAAAGATCTCCCTGAAGACCTATGAATAAGAATTGTTGACTTGATGTTCATCGGTCCACAGTTATACAACTTTCTTCTATAAATGAAGAAAGTTCAGCACTGTAGCTACTCTCCTAGGAGTGTCCGTCCTGTAAAGAGGTCTGCAAAACAGCGCAGAAGGTTGCAGAAATCTCCGACACCATGGAGGAAGCCACTGCTNTCTATAAGAAACCTTGCTGCAGGTNNGAAGCTTGCCAAAGAACCACTGGATGTTCCACAACAATACTGGCAAAATATTCTGTGGAACCAAAGTGGAGTTGTTTGGAAGGAACACACCACACTATGGAGAAAAAAAGGCANAGCACACCACCACCTCATTCCAACCATGCAGAATGGTGGAGAGGGCATCATGGTGGGGGCTGGACAGATTGCAGAGACAGAAAAATGAATTCCCATGTTTATCAAGACAGTGAAGCAACAGTTCAACGACCCAAAGCACAGAAATAGATGAACAGAAGAAAATACGCTTTCTGGAGTGGCCCAGACAGAGTCCTGGACTCAACCAGACTGAGAAGATGTGGCATGAACTTGAGAGTGATTCACACCAGACATCCCTAGAATATTGCTGAACTGAAAAAATTCCTCCTGATCGCTGTGCAGCTCTGTTTGGTTGAGGNTACTACTGCCAAAGGAGAGTCAACCAGTTATTAAATCCAAGGTTCACATACCTTGTTCACCATGCACTGCGACTCTTTACATGGTGTGTCACCATGCACTGCGACTGTTTACATGGTGTGTCACCAAGCACTGCGACTGTTTACATGGTGTGTTGAATAAAAACATGAGAACATAGAATAATTTGTGCTGTATTATTTGAAACAGGCTGTGTTTGTCTATTGATGTGGATGAAGACCATCAACTGTATAAAGTGTAAGTGTGTGTGTGTGTGTGTGTGTGTACATAATATGAAATAAAAGATGATATTAGTAATTGCTCCCATTTATCTTGACCAATTCAAAATTCTTTTCTCTGTTACAAAATATAACAAAATGTGTAACCAATATCACAGCAGACACTTATCTCAGATCTATGGCACTAAAAACATCCCCACACCCAGTACTAGTCTTCATGCTCTCACTAACCAAACACTGGAAGGGCTATGGACCTAAGTCACAGATTAAGAAGACATTATTAGCACCTGCAAGTGCAATGCTAGATGCTTCTTCTCAAATGGTGGTCTTCATTTAATACTAGCACTCCTGCAAAAGGTTGTAATGGATGTTGGGGCCTCTCATCTATCACAACTATTACATAGGTTTGTAAGGAGGAATAAAGGTATTGCTCAAAATTGGACACTGGATTGTATTCCAACAAATATTCAAATTAGAGTTGCTCACATTGAGACACAAAGCAATAAGTTAGATTGTTTGATCTTACCCTGACTTTCCACTGCAGCTTTGGGGTAAAGATAAAAAGAACCAAAACAACTTTAACTAAGCAATTATTACCATCTGAATCACAAACAATNAAGTGTGTTTATGTGTAAAGCGTAATGAGTGCGAAAAAAAAGATTGCATATTGTGCAATGACCATGCAGATGTGTGAACCCACCAACTGCACATACAAAATGGAGAACTAATACACAATCCTAGATACATGGTAGTGCATGGTTATATATTAGTACAGAAAACCTCGCAATATTGTTTACACAGACTAACTTATTTAACATTTATAAATACAAAACATTGCATGTTATCAAAATGCTGAATAACTAATATGTTGTGTATAGCAGAGCACAGTACATAATACACCTAACAACCTGTTAGTGTTATTTTATGGAATGGACACTTATCCAAACCAGAGCAAAGAATGTATTAACCAGAACATTCATGAGGTAAAGGTTACTATGTGTGAGATCCTATGTTAGACCATTACAATGTACAGAAAAAAATCCATGACATAATTAAAATGTATCATGAATGGAATGCCTAATCTAACACTTACCTAAAAACTGTCCAATGAAAGAAATACAGAATAAG
>JABWIB010008624.1:0-10102 GCA_016617825.1 Platyplectrum ornatum | reverse complement strand
ATGTATGTCTTTGTTGGAATTTTAAAGGACTTGATATTGTGCACAGATTTTATCATGAGGAATCTAATTTAAACACTTTGTGGTTATTGATAATATAATGGGTGCAAATCAGCTACAGGGGTATCCATTGTGCCCAACATGGGTATCGCAATAACAGGTACCACAACTGATACAACATCAAAGCTATTAGTTAACATATTGTACTTGGTGACCACCAAGTACTACCTCATTGCTGGCCCTGATGATGACGTTACACCCGAAACATCTGTTAGCCCAGNCGGTGGAGACACAGAACAAGTCTTCTCATAATACACTTGGATGCCATTTCAAAGGGAAGTAACTGCTATATGCATCCCATTAATTTGCTGCAATCATATAATGACATTTTGGATGGCTTCTAATTTACAAATGTTTACACTTGAGTGAGGACACCACTATATTTTAATGTAGACAGATATATGTAGATAGATATATATATATACTGTATATAGGCTAGTGAAAGTCCCCCCCTCAGCTTATACTCATAGTCCTGTATGGTGTCATTTATCTCAGTTTCTTGAGGTGAAATTAGGTATATATATATTACCAAAGTCACAACAATTTTTAAATTTTTTAGTAGTTTATTGAACAATTTATTATATTGTTTATTTAAAATAAAATTACACCCAAATTCACAATATAAACTGGTATATAGCAACATAAAATATTGTAAAATACAGTACATTAAAAGGGGCTGCTATCCTCAACAATTCCCCCCAACCTGTATCATTTGTAATCAGTGGCAAAAATCTATTGGCAGTGTGTTTAATTTGCTGGTGCTCAGTGGAGAAGGTATGTACCCAAGGGATTCTCTTCTGTAAATCTTTCTTTCTTTCGCTCACAATTCTATGTTTTATTTTGTGTAGCTCCTCCCGAGAATAACCACGATACCAAGATAATGTATGCTGGATTTATTCACATAAAAAGTAAAACTTATTGGAGAAGTGGTTGGTATTCATTATTTATATATATATATATATATATATATATATATATATATATATATATATATGTATTAGGATGGCACTCTAGTTCAATAAGCAGGTAATCCTTGCAGATATACACCTGGGAGATTCATAGTATGATAGGAAATATTTAAATTTAAATGTATAAATAACTATGACTATATTTTTACTACATTAGCATTACCAATGAAGTGCCTGTACAAACCATAATCACTGTTTTAACACATAATAATATATAATAATAAAATATGTAAAAGTCCTATACAACGTATATTACACCCTTCAAACAGAAACTCAGAGAGGAAATCTGTTTCACTCTTAGTTTTACTACCTATGTACACTTAAAACAGAAATATTATCCTCCTCTTAATAAACCACATAAATGCACACAATCATATAACTGTACAGGTACAGGAAGATTTCAAAATATGTTGGGGAAAAAAAGCAGCCTCCAAAAGCTTATCCTTAAATGTATTTTCCAACCAATTTACATGCAACAAACACAAGGCAAGCAATGTAATGTCACATTGCAACATTATCATACCTCACAGTTCTGGTTTAAGTGAGTTGTTTACAGGTCTATTCTCAATTCTGTCTTGTAAAATACTTGCTGCCTTATATGTGTGCTTACTTCACTTTGCATTCCACATTTCATATTTGCTTCCATTCCTTTTTATTCACAAGTTGTCACTCTTTATAATGAATATAGTATAGATTTTAGTTTGGAAAATAATTACTTGTTTTGAACAATATTACATATAGAAAACAGGGACAGCCATGGGAACAAAATTTGCCCCTAGTTTTGCAAAGCCATTTTTGGAAGCATATGAGGAGAATTATGTGTAGAGAGGACATAACTGGGTGTCTAGTCCCATCTGGACCAGATAAGACTTATAAAGGAAAATTCCAAGAAAGTCGGCAACCCTGGGCTATGATGCCTGATGACTTACTTAATAATGACAACAGACTTACAAATGCGGTGTGCGTAAACCAGCTTTATGAATGTACCCCCTTCTATAACCGGTGTTGCATACTGGAGCACGCACCTTAGGGCTGTATTCGGCCCTACACTGGCTTAAGAGCCCTGATTAAAAAGTNAGTGTGTCTTGATATTACAAGGTACAGTATAAGTGTACTAACATTTTCCGCATCAATTTAGAGTGGTTAATGCATATTCCTGGCCTGCATTGCATTCCTAATATTAGACTGTTATGGGACAATTCAATCCTTAATAAATCCCCTTACGCAGTCTGTGTAAGAAGAAAACATGCTTCTTTTTTCTTGCGCTCTTAGTGTTTTGCGGCTACTGTAATAGCTGAGAAAAAGTGCATAACCAGCTATTTCGCGGCTTACAATAGAAATTAATCTGTTCCATTAATACAGAGATGACCACTGTCAACAATTACATTAGATTTTACCAGAAGAAGACTGATGGTCAGCTTTAGCACTATTATTACACAGTATAACAATATAGAGACATGATAAAACGAGGTTCTTACTCAAGAGTTAATAAAAAGTAATGTGTCTGAGGACATGTCGTCACAGTCATAATTAAAANATCTGCTGAAATGCAAATAACTTACCTTGTGGTCCAAAACACCAAAAAATGAAGATAAAGAAACCCTGTGGAATAAAATGCTTTTCAAAAACATTATTATAATGGTAATAAACCACCTAAAATTAAAACTCAACCCCCAACTTGTCCTGCCTGTGTTTTCTCTCCCATCCAACTCCAGTATTCTTAGGACAACGTATACAGGTATAATATGGCATCAGAGAGTACAGTATAGAGGTAGTGGAAGGCCTGTATTTGGAGGAGATTATTGGCCTAAAGTAGCAGTTTTCATGTATCCCCATCACCTATTAGTGACCATGGTTTAAAATATAAATATTTCTGGATTTTGTAACTCCATATATATGTTCCACTTACCACACACAGTGATTCAAGTACCATCTGTGGTACAAGTACCATTGGTTGATGACCACTGAATTAAAGAATAAATTATTTAATTAAGACATTTTTGTGCAGATGATTTAGTGAGGATTTATTTCAGGACTGGGTTGTGATGCAAGATACAAGATACTCCGCCTCTGTCTGACATACTCCACAGGTGATGCAAGACATATAAAGGATCCTTGGCTGCCCGTACATCTCTAAATTATTTGGGTCGTGGAAGCAAACAATATGTAGAAAAAAATTCTCTGTTGAACAGGCCTATGATCTACAGTACAAACCAAATATGATAGAGATCCTGTATCAAAGTGCATCCCAGACGACATCACAGCTATGTTAGCTATTGATTTACGTAAAATATTTNAAAAAAAAATGAAAGATAAAAAATTACATAAACCATTAAAAACTTTTCATATTCTAATAATAAAATAAAATAAATACATATAAAAATACATTTAAAAAGCATATAAAATAATACACATTAAATGTAAAAAAAAACATTTAAAGCAATAATAAAAAAATATTTAAAAATGAATATAAATAATTATAAAAAAATTCTACAAATAATATTTAAAACATTATTTAAAAAAATAATAAACAATTAATTTTTTCATTTTTTTATTTTACTAAGGGGTACTCTGGGGACATTCTAGGGACAAGGTACTACCGAGTACTAATGGGAGCTGTATCTCCCGAAGCAAAACACTGATCAAGTTCAAGTACAGCGATCAATGCAGCATTGCAGACATGGTCCATTTGACGATGTCTGCAGGATTTCACCTGCTCCTAACCCTGCATGGGTAACATTACCCGGGCAGGGTCTGTTCACACAGGACACTACCCGGGACCAAGCAGGGTGAAACCCTGCTTTTGGCCCGGGTAGTAGAGCCGGGCAGTGCTGCCCGGGTAGTATTTTTAGCTCTNTTCACACAGTGTGCACTACCCAGGCAGTTCAGTTAACCCGGGCCATTAACTGAACTGCCCGGGTAATAGAGCTCTGCGTGAACTGGGTGGAAGAAACATACTGGTAAAAATATATTAGACAAATTGAATGAAGCGATTGAATTAAGCGATTGGTACATGGCTGAGCCTTCTGAAACTTACTGCTTTGTGGTGTATGACAGCAGGACGAACTTCATAAGAGCCTTAAGAATTGGCCATTTGCAACACATACCATTTTTTGCACACACAATAAATTTAGTTAACCCTGATGCAGCAAAATTGTAACACGTTGAAGAAGGAAATGAGAGTCAGCAAAGCCTCCAAATATGTAGCACTTGTCAGTCAAAATCTGATGTCGCTTCGCTGTGACACAAGGGTTTGCCAGATCTTAAAATCTGATCACTATATGTTGCCAAAAGAGCATGATTCCAGGTTTAAGTCATATGCCAAATCATTTTTCCTGCATGACTCAGACCTAAGCGAATGCAATCACTTGTCAGATCTTGTAACACAATCTCCTTTAGCAAGTACAGGAGTTTCTACTGCAAGGTAATACCTGCTAATTTCAGAATCAGCCACTGTTGGTGAAGAGTCAAGTCAGCACACCACGGCCAGAAATTACAACATCTGGGCTGGCTTATAAAGCATCCCCACTTATGGCAACACCACTACCGTGACTACTACTGATAACATTGCAATGATCCAAAGAATGGTAGATTACAAGAACAATCATGTACAAATTTGCACTTCTGACAGTCCATACTCTTACTGGGAGAAAAAGATGTCGTTTTGGAATCCCCTGTACAAATTAGCTATACATAGATTTTAGCTGATGGCAGATCTGATAGCAATAAGCGTAGGAGGCTAAATCCAAAAATGTTGCGAAACATATAAACCAAGGAGTTCAGCCACACCAGTATCTGTGTCGTGAAACTCTCTCTTTACGGTCAGATCGTTGCATCAGTAATAGCATCCCTCCAGTTCAGTGAAAAGAGCTTAAGAGGTTAGAGGAGCAGTGAGCAGTAGCTGCAGCATTTCCCACCCTCGGATTATACTCGAGTCAATAAGTTTGACCAGTTTTTTGGGTGCCTCGGCTTATACTCGAGTATGTACGGTACTTTTTTGTGTGCCAGGTTCCTTACATAATATGGAGTCTGATGTGTCTAAGTTCTAATTATAACGAATGACTAGATAGAGACTTAAGCTGGCCATACACTATAAGATAAATTGTTCCAATCTAAAGGTTTTTCAAGAGTGAGAAAAACCATGTTGAATTACGGGGGGGGGGGGTAAAATGAATGTCAGTGTGTGCATGCAGGGAGATCATCTCTCACCTGTAATACTGATTGCAATTAATTCAATTTGCCTCCCCTGCAATTCTACATGGTTTTGCCCACTCTTGAAAAATCTTTAGATTGGAACAATTTATCCTATANTGTATTGCCAGCTTTACAATGCTACTGCTGCAACAAGGAAGGGGGTGGAAGGGTATATTTTGGCACTCTATGGTCTATCCATGTAGGTTCACTACATCTTTTCTTAGAGTTGGACATTGGGGTATATTTACTAAGCAGGGAAATTGCAGTGAAATTCGAATTTGGGGAAGTTGCCCATGGCAACCAATCAGATTTGAGCTCTCAGTTTCATTTTACACTCTGGAGAATGTGAACTCAAATCTGATTTGTTGCCATGGGCAACTTCCCCAAATTCGAATTTCACTGCAATCTCCCTGCTTAGTAAATATACCCCATTGTCTCTCAACTTATACAGTATATAAACAAACATTCAAAAACCCTTCTATAGATCCTCTTCCCCCATTGATTGGGTAGAAACAAACTTCAGGAAACTGATTTACTTGAGCCCAGAAATCTCTATACTCTTCTATAATCTTCCTATTCCACTTCAAGTCCAATTCTATTGTAGTCCTTAATAATTAATATATTTTTATATTTGATAACATCATCTGAAATAAGTATTTCTGACTTCCACCTATTTCTTTCATTATGTATTGTGGTGACAGAAGGTTGGATTTCGCATCCTTACCCAGAACCTCTGCTTAACGCCATGGGGATATACAGATATATCTCTTTGTACAAGTAAAAAAGCGCAAGCAAGTGAGTTCAATGGTGATTTCAACATGAATTTATTGTTCTTTAAAATATATNATATTTTAACACATATATGTTTTTTTCTTACAATACAGAATATAATTTCATTTTTAGAAGAGAACACTCTATTACAAAACAAAACAAAAACATGTTAAAAAAAAAGGTGAACTGCCACAGTCTGGTGGGTCCAAAGGTTCACACATGTACTATACCATTGAAAGACCATATACAATAAAAAAAAACCTTCACTTCAATTAAATCACAAAAACATTTGTGTAGATGTGCTCCTAGAAAATAAAAATACGACCTATCGAGAGTTTTTACGCAAAAAACGCAAATCTGTGCACACACGAGCCCGATGCATAGTGCGTCCGATTCAAACTCTGCATCAGTTTACACACCATTTGTAATATAAGGGTTTCCACAATGGAGAGCAGACGATTGTTACTAAGTTCCCTGCATTCATTTTTTGCAGAAAAGTATAGAATGGCAATCTTGCTGAAGGCTGAAGTATGGATTGATGTGTTTCTCGTATTTTCTCCGGTAAGGTGTTTTGGACAGAGTAAATGGAGGTGGGAGGGGGCTTACTAATAACCCTACTAAATAATATATATACAAAATAGTTATAAATTAATCTATAAGTATCTTTATTTTTCAGCGGGTTTCATCACAGTATGCTGCGTGACTGCTTGACTCCCTGATGAAGTCACAGTAGCATACTATAATGGATGTGTTTATGATATTGTTTTGTTTGAACTTGCTGTCCACATGTGTGAATAAATACACACTGACTCGTAAGTCTGGCCTGTTCTGCATTTTTGACTGTAATAAAGGAAGGATACATATGGTTGCTCTGGGAAACGGGGATGCGAAAACTGATTCAAATGATTTGAGACTTATCTGGGACATCTCAGTTGGATGTAACGTGATTTGTGAAATGTTCTGCCCATCTGTGATATTTTTACTATATTTCTTCTTAAGTAATATGAAATGATAAAAACTACAGTGAATACTAATAGAATAACCGACTTTATTCTTTATCTTAGATATTGCTACATTCCTGGTGTATGGTCCTTTGATCGCTGAGATATTTATTTTTTCCTATTTCTGTGTCTGGTATTTTCTTCTTTTAGCCAACTCCATCCAAGTTTTTGTTGTTCTGATATCAGTCCTTTATTGCTGCAAAAAATTCACTTTGATATGATTAGAATCAATTTACATCTATTTACAATTAAAAGTTAAGCTGGGCATACACAGACGATTTTTCAAAAATCCCCCAGTGTATGTGAACAATTTTTCGCACGATCAACCAATATCGTTTTAAAATACTTTTTTATTTTATGGTCTGCTCAATCTTAAGTCTTTTTTTAGGTAAAAAATCGTACAGTGTATGGGCACTTAAAATAATCCTGCCATTGTGACTTACTTTAAAGGCATAAACCAAACGATTTTTTTGAAAAAAAAAATCACTTGAAAGTACTAATTTGCATATAATTTTTTCCCCATATAATTATTGTATGTATGGCTGCTTCAATCTTCATATTGGACGACTTATCTTATAGTGCATGGCCAGCTTAATTTTTTATTGTTCACAAGAACTAGACAACCAATGACCACACTGACTCACAATAAAAACTATGGTGCTATTTAAGAATTATGAAGCTTTCCCTGTGTATCCACAAATAAATGTGGGTATAAAGTTTTCTTTTCCCTCTTGTCCCATTGCCCTAAAATAAAAAGTTGTGGGATTACCTGTTTGTCTGCCCTTGTCAATCATCAGCAGAAAGGTGGAGTATCTTAAACCCCTTTATGGCTGACATTGGGAAAAAAAGTTTGCATATTATAGCACTGAATTCATTTTTACATGTATTATGTATGTATTTCGGGAGTATAAAAAATGCAAAACCCGCTCNTATGCTATATGGAAATATGAGGTTATGAGCATTTCTTACAATCAAGAAAATAAAAACATAAATTTGTTTAACAAACAGTACACAAAGGTGTTACTATCTAGGATGTTTGAGAAATGACAATAAATATTAGATAAATGTAATGCTGTAATGTAATCTGGACAACTGCATAGGTCCCAAGTTTATCATATATGTTTTAAAGACCTCAGGAACCTTTTTGTTATTGTACAACCCCGAAACATGAATGCAAATAACAGAGACCCAGGTACAGGAAGCTGAGTCCAAGTGTGAAGTCTCATCGGGGTCTGGTAATCACTTTTGCCCATGGTGGTGGGGATTGGCGTGCAGCAGGAGGCACACCGAAAGGTTTCTGTCCAGGGTAAAAACCACTGAACACCTAAGATAGAACAGAAGGAAAGGGAAATACAATACACAACACTATAATACACAGAGACTGGAAGAAAGCGACATGATAAACGCAGGAATCAAAGAGAACCGAACAGATGGTAAATGGATAATCCAGAAGTCTGGGAAATATTCCAAAGGGAATGTACGAAGTGTAAGCAATAAACAGCTCTGCTGGTCTTTCAGGCAGGTGGTGAGTATTCAAATAACCAGCAAGTGTGAGAAGCACTAGATGGAATTAGTGCAGGATGGCAGGGAAATGAAGGAGGTAAGGAGGGAGGTGTTGGGGACGTACTGGATAGAGAGAAGGGAGAACAAGAGGAGCAGGGTAAGGGACAAGGTAACAGATACAACAAGAGAAAGGAGACCAGGAGAACCAGGGTGACCAGGAGAACCAGGAGGCAGAAAGACAAAAGAGCTGGGCATCAAGAAAAGAAGAAATATACTTGGAACAAACAGCATAATACTGGAATGAGCAAATCTACTGAGCAGCTGACACTATAACTGGCAAGTGCACAGGAAGTCTGATCAATCAAGCAAGTTTGCTGCAAGCGTGCTATGAGCAGAAGAACACCATCAATGAGAGAGTGAGTATCCCGGTTGGACCTGAGCACCTCCTGTGTCTCCTAACAATGTGTATTTCTGTTTTAGACACTGTGCCAAGTCAGTTGATCTTTATTAAAGAAGTTGGGTTCCTGGGTTGTGGATAGGAGTGGGTGGGCTCACATCAAACAGACCGAGATTGGACCTTAAGCATATATTTGCATTTGGTAGAAGTTGGCAGAATACCATAAGCTTATTTATTTGGTGTCTAAGGGATGTTTTCTGTCATAATGTGGAGTCTACAGTATTGTCTTATGTCTGCTTATGTTCTTTTTTTGGTGTTTGCAACTGGAGTTTCTGCATCCATGTCTTATATGCTTTCTTTTAAAGGAAATGCTGTAGAGATAAAGGGGAGAGGAGGAGGTGAATATTAATGGAGTAGAAACAAAGTAAACTAGTCACGTGAAGGTGATAAGGAGATATTAGTAGAGTTATATGTATCAGATGAGGAGCTGTGTAGGAGAAACACACAAAAAGACTGCAATATTTGCTTCCTAAATTATGTAACCGTTTGCTGATATATGAAATAGTGAGGAACATAGTCCAATGTTAAGAAACAAGAGGTTGAAATAAAACTTCAGCGCTAATTTCAACTTCTTGTTTCTAAATTTATGATGTCATAAGGTAATTCATGTTTATATTTTGTGGGAGTGGTGATCTCCTATAGAGATAAAACCAAGCAGCTAGTATATTGGGCGCCAGTGGCACAACCTATTCCTCATGTTTTATAGTCCAATGTTAGACTGCTTTTTATTCCCAATATGCACCCAGGAAAATGGTGTGGATCCATTGAAACATAATCTAAAGCGTTGACAGAAGAGATTTTATTTTTAAATAGAGAATGAAGAACATGAGAAGCGTGAGCTAGAGGTTGTGACGTAAGACAACTACTTCCTTAGATAGAGGGAGTAAATGTGTATGGCACAGTCCTAGTGCATCAAAATACAAAAATAATTTATTGTTAACATTTTTTTGTAATAAACAATAGCAAAGTGTTATCTCCAACAACCAAAAAGTCTTTTCACTGTACCACACATTGCTCAAAGTTTCAGACAAAGAAATAGCATTGAGTTTTGTTATACAATGTATAAAAAAAATATTAATATAAACTACTGTCACTTTTAAAAGTGATGAGATGGACATTTAGAAGTGATGGTATGGACATTTAGAAGTGTT
>JABWIB010008623.1:12437-25130 GCA_016617825.1 Platyplectrum ornatum | reverse complement strand
AGTATATCATCTATATAGCGAAAGTAAGCCAATGGTTTGGTGGAGTGGGACGCCAAGAAGTCACTTTCCAGTTTNGCCNTGAACAGGTTGGCGTATTGCGGTGCCATTTTACTGCCCATGGCGGTCCCGGTGCGCTGGAGAAATATTTCTTCACCAAAACAGAAATAATTGTGTGTGAGAGAATAAACTGAGTGAGTTGCAGCACAGATTCAGTGCAAGGAAGAAACAGGTTTAACATGCTGTTATGGATACATTTACATCAAAATATTGTCATAACCCTGATGACTCCTCTATGCCCTGCTCACTGCCCTACAGTGTGATGTGGTATGCTATATTTCTCTAGTATGTATGACTCTTTGTATTTAGATCTGTGTGAATTTACATGTTGAACTCACAATATGTTTGTGTTTTGTCTGGTTAAAATGATTTACTAAATACTTTTATCTAAACAAAACATGATAAACAATCAATAAATTGTAGGTTGAATGTTCTCTTTTCAGTTAATTCTGGCTTTATCACTGTAAAAATAACATTTTGGTGTTTTGATTTTATTTTACATAGGCAGTAATTAATCTTATTATTATTTTCACGCACATGATAAATGCCCAGTAAATCAGAAACTATTGTCATAATATTTTCCTATATTGTAGTCCACTTAAGTTTGTGACTGGATAGGCTGATGAAATAGTGCTTGTACCAGCACAAAACATCAAGACCTCATTCTAAGATGCAAATAACGTATAGTCTTAATAATGGACTTGTGTAACTGCTACCACAACCCCCAGTACGCATAACTATTATAACGATATNATTTTTTATTTATATTATTTTGTTTTTGCTTTTCATAGGGACTGGACTTTGCTGGTTTCACAGGACATATGTTGTTAGGCATTTGCCTGGTTCTGCTGGTATCTTTCCCTTTTCTCCGAATTTTGTATTGGAACAAAAAACTTTACAATAAGGAGCCCAGCGAAATTGTTGGTAAGAAAATGTTGGTGGGTTTTTAATTTGTCTTAAAATGTTTTACTATGTATCTTCAAATTAGAATGGATGGATGATATTAAATTCTGTATTATCATTGATAAGTAATAAAACAAAATGATGACCGTACACTAGGATACTGATAACTGTCNGTTTTGGTTTTGTATCTGTCTATTAATCCTGCTATAATAAAGTCCCTCGTAAAAAGGGACCCATGTGTGGCGCTAGTCCTCTTCTAGTTGCCAGGTATGATGTTCCAGGGCTTTTTCTACTACTGCTGTGTGTTCTATTCACAAGAACCATCCTAAGATTCAGAGCATGGAGCATAGATGCATGGAGTATAGATGTATTGCAAGATTTATCATTGTAAACAACTGTCCCTAACCTAAATCCATTTTGAAATTAAAGTTAACATAAATCATTCATATAAATAATCTCTTCAAAAGGAATGTCATTGTATATAGTCCAGAACAAAAAAGTCTTTATGTTGGTGGCCTCTCAGAATTCATTTAAATACGATCAGTATGGTCTCCAGGTGTCTCATAGTCTGTGGTAAAAACGGACCTCATGGGCTGGACATTGGAATGGTGTGTGTGTGTAATAGATGGTTGTGTATATCAGTGTAGCAGATATATATTTGTCTGTATACATTAGCTACACACGCAAAAACATAAGGCAGTCCGCCCCTACACACAACACATAATAGTTGACAAGACCCATTACCACGATTACCAACTTAGAATGCAATGTCATTGTTTATTTCTGAGTTGCAGAATGTAATAATATGAAACACCCAATCCTATCTGTCATTGAATATTTTTTTACTAATTCATATGGGTGTAATGAGGTTGTTTAAAAGAAAAACAACAACAAAACATCAAATAAAAGATTTTGTACATTCAATATTTTGCAATATCACTTATTCCATAATCTGAATTATTTGGTATGGCTGTTAGATATAAATCATCAAATTGTCAGTTGATTTTTTTCTCTTGTACGTATACATTTGAATGAACATTTCGCTACTTTTACAGCACATTGCTTAGAACCTTGAAAAATGTTGGTTATCCATGTGAAAATTCTGCTGGTGGGGTTTTTATTGCTTTATATAGCTGTTTACTTGTTCATCATCATCTACTGCATTCATAATAAACATAGAATCCACTTCTAACGTGTTTTTATCATACAAGTCACAGATTACTTTTGTAAACTTCATGGAAAGTTTCGTTTTTTTTTTATTTTTTTTATAGTGAAGATTTTCAACCACTATATGTGATATTGCAGCGTTTCCTGTGGATGCATAACAGTGGGGTTACAGAAATACAGGTGTAGTTCATTGCTACAGATTGTTGGAAAACGCTTCAATCAACAAAAACATTTGCAACTAGATTCCTTCTGATTAGCAATCAAAAACTCTGCTGTATCAGTAATAGAGAAATCAAATTGCTTCTCTAACATTTGCTGATTTCTGTATTTTTATATTCGGTGCTTTAACTTGCTCTATTTTTAACAAGGCCAATTACTAGATAGACCTTTTTGTACTGAAATATTTGTAGGATTGGAAAAGTTTTAAAAAGATTTAAAGTTTTCTGTCAAGTTAAAGTAGTCTTATAAATAAGGTTAAAAAATATTTATAATCTTGGATTCCCAGTTCAAAAAAATACATCTTAAGGACCTTCAATAAAGTGCAGATGTTTATGATTAACAAACATGCATAAATTTATATGTTTGCCTTTCTATTTATCATTGGTCTTTAATGCTATANATTAACTATTAATCTAAATAGGACTATAATTAGCTGAGATTCAAGCATTCCTATATTGACTTGATGTGGTTTGGTGTTGCAAATTATACGATTTATTTGACAATAAAAATTGAAAAAAATTAGTTTGTAAAAAATATTGCGCAGAAACTTTTATTAAAATAATTGTCATGGGGGGGGGGGGAATTTTACAAATTACAAGCTTTAACAATTGAAGAAAATTNAAATTGTTAACACCCTTTTGGTGTTCTACACAGATTGTCTTCCGATCTGAAAAGTTTGTCGTAAATGTCCACAGCATGCAGCATATTTCAATCAAAAAGTACAGAGCTATTTTATATACCATATGTACATTCAGCAGCTTTTCTAGAATTCACAAACATTTATACTTGCCATTTTGTCTATTGTTAATTTAAATTNAATTTTAATTGCAGAAATGAAACATGAAATTCATGTTTGGAAGTTGACTGCACAACGGATAAACCCAGCTAGTCGTGAAGAAACTGCTGTCAAATGTCTCCTAATGCAAAAAGTATTGACATTGGAAAGCATGCTTAGGAAGAAACTCAGAACATTTCAAAGGTATATTTATTGATGATCTAGCACAAACACAGCTACTGTATAATAGATGTCACTGATTAAAAGGAAACTACATACACTCAGATACAGATGTATCCACTCAACAATGAGTATTACAAAATATTTGTTTTCATTTGTCCCCAAAGACAAATATCACAAGAGGACAAAAACTGGGAAACAAACATTCAAGAACTCCAGAAAAGCGTACGTATTGTCTTTTACTTTATTACTATATTATTATATTGCTGCTATTATATTAGGATTTTATAGAGACTAAAATGGTCTATATGTCTATTTTGATGCCCTTTTCAACCTTTTAATGGTTGGCCCTCTTGTTATAGCTTGGGTGCTTATAGAGTGTTTGGCCATCGCAACCCCTTTATTAAAATAGAACTATTGAGAAATTTACTTTCAACAATGCTACAAATCACAGAATTCCACTTCAAACCAAAACCATGTATNGCTTTGTAAAATGAGCTCATGGAAGTTCTAAACTTGTGTTAGTACAATGTATAAGATAATGCTTCTATTTCACTGAGAAATGTAACCTTTTACAGCATGGGATTACAGACAAGATCCTTCTCATCAAATGTTTATCGGTTTTGGGATTTGTCATCTTTATGTTTTTCCTGAATTCGTTTGTTCCTGCAATTCATCTGGATCTNGGTAAGACTGATTTTCTTACAGCTTCTATATAAAGTTTTATTCTTGTAGATCTAAGCAAAACACAAGCTACAATGGTCATGTATTAATGAAATGTTGTATTGCGTGGATAACCTGTTTGCACTGAATGTGTAGTAAAATGTGAATTTATTTATGTATTTGCTGCAGAAGAGATACAATGTATTAATAAGCATGACTAGTCTATTATAAAATATATTCAGACTTCTTTCTTATGTAACAAAATAGGATCAACTAGATGTTTAGGCAGCAAAAAACCCTCTGGGTAATTGGGTAGTCGCCTGGGGTAACCAAAGAATAAAGTCACCAATATTGGGATATGGAACAGTCCTTTTTGTATAAAACAACAATCCTCCTTGTATCTTCCGTTCCCATCATCCAAGAAATTATCCTCAAAATAAATGAAAAAAAAAACCATATAGTGTACACAGAATATCTTCATACTAATTTTGCCTTTTGCTTTTAATTTATTTATATATTTGACATTATCATGTGAATACATACCAACTCCCCATATACATTACGTATTTTTTACAGAATGTTTGTTTAGATATATATGCCATTCTGTTACAACACTTGATCAAATATACCCTATATATGACATCAAGTTTCACTCATGGTTAAAATGCTAATATTTCTAAAAGCTATTCCTCTTAACAAAGCATCCCAGTGTCCCTGCATACCACCTGACAGAGGTAAAGCGCACTGGTTGAGAACCTCTGGATTGGGTAGATNTTCATGTATTTTGTGTCCAAGGAACATTAAATGGCCAACCACATCTTAAAACTTCCATATACGTAGGGTAATAATTCTGAATCCGAACGTATTGGATTTTTCTAATAAAACAGATAAATAAAACCATTGCAATGCATTATGAAATTCNTCTTTTAACAAAGAATAAATAATGATGTTTCAAAGAATGTGAGGACCTTTGGGTTAAAACATAGTCCTTGCAAAATCAACTGTATAGAACAGGGGTATGCAACCTGCGGCTCTCCAGATGTATGTGTCAAGCTACACATACATCCCTGCATGCTTTAACAGTTTCTATAACAGTTGATTTAACAGTTGATACCTGACAAAGCATGCTGGGATGTGTAGTTTGACAACATCTGGAGAGTTGCAGGTTGCCTATAACAGGTATTGAATGTTTCCTTTGGAAAATATTTTAATCAGATTTAGTTCTAAATGTAATTATATTGGCACATTTCTCTATAATAAGCATATGATATGTCCCCTCCTGGACATAAACAAATATATGCTGTAGCACTAAATTTCAGATGTCCTGAATACAGGGGAGAGCAGGATAAACCATGCACTGAAAGATCTGTTGTTGGTGCAAGGGTCTGTATGCAGCTGCTTTGAGTTTGGGGTTTTTGAATGTGTNTAGCAGGGGGTTCATTGGGGAAGGAGGCATGCTTTCTCTAGTAATAAATCAATGTATATTTTATTATATACAAAACATTAAACAAAATGGTTTTGATAAACAATTAACAGTGTATTTGAAAAATGGGGAGTAATTTCAAAGTATTTTGTCACTGTACATTACATGTTCTTTCTGATATTAATTGTTTTGTAATAAGTAACAAATTAAGGCGTCTTTTCTATGAAAAAAAAGTTAGACATTCCNGAGGACAACATATGTTTTGTTTATGAATTACCACCATATATTGCATCTTAACTGTTTACACAATTGAAATTTGCCTCCCCCTGCAATTTTTTGTTTTGACAATGTGAAGATTTGGTCCTTTTTTCATTTACTTTCAACTCCCCATCTGTCCTTTTTGTGTCCAAGTCATGCAAAGGTAAACNGTATAACATTCAACAGATTGTTTTTACCATACTGAGACAAAACTAATGTTAAGATCCATCTTTTCCTATCCTTTGCTTTTCTGATATGTTTCTTAGCTTCATACCGCAAAAAGAACTTGCGGGAACGTCTTCAGTGCCTGGGCCATGCTGTGAAATGAAATTAAGCAGTTCCAGGCGCTGACTGCATGGTTTATCCTACTCTCCCCTGTAATCATTACATCTGGAATATGTACTATAGCATATATTTGTATGTGNCCAGGAGGGGATGAACCATATGTTCATTATAGAGCAATGTACCATTATAATAAAAGCACTATACAGCGGAAGCAATGACTAGAGCAAAATAGAACTTACAACTATGGAGCTTTATTATTATTTATATATACAATTGAATATATGTTTGAAACTGTATATTACGAAGGTAAATTCAATAAAGGTTCTTAGTGATACTTAAACTTTTACATAAGCATTTCATATCACTTAATTTAGCCCATATGTTCTTGTTGACTTCTTAGTTTCCTATTTTGAAAATGGAACACTGAATTTAATGCCATAAATACTATATATTACTATTTGCTGATAATNTTATTCAAAATAAGCATGTCGGTCAAATACTTAAAATACCAGCTTTTACTTTTATTTGTTAAATCCTAATACTTTATTACAATTGGGGATGGGACTACCAGTGGTGTGACCACTGCATGCCGCTGGGGCCCATTGAGGTGTAGATCTACCAACCAATCAGGATTGAAACCTGTCTGCATCAATCACAAAGCAAATAGACACAAAGGAAGCAGTGAGAAGAAAACTAAAAATACAGTAACCCTTCTTTTTCATCATCCTAACCTCTCCAACCCTCTCCATTATCTTGACACTGAGTGTTGTATCTGTAACTTGTCCAACTTCCTGCCTGATAACGAGCAATGGGATGAAGATTTGATGCTGTTATATACAGATAACTTAAAATTACGGATGCATATTTTTTCAAAAACTTCAATTTNAGACATATGCATTTCCTATCTATTAATCTCATTGTGGTAAAATGTACTGAGGTGTTTAGGATGTGTTTTTACCTATGTGGACTCTGGACCTGTGTTTTATGCATCATTCACTCTCGATACTTTCACTGCATGACTGTTCTACCNCTGATTCATATGCTGCTTGATCTTGTTGTCTTACTGATGGACTGGATGTGTATCACAAAGTTGATTCATGATTGTGCCCATAGTGGATATTTTCTAAAACGCCAACCAAATTCCAAAAGCTGGCAACCTTATCTAAACATCTGTTTTCAGTTTGCCAGTGTGTATTGTTATAGTGCTAACAGGAAAGGGAATTTCACAGGAATATGCTGTATTTAATAAATTGTCTAATACTACTTAAACATCTGTTTCTTCATTATGTTCCTTCAGGATGGATTGCAATTTTAGGCTCATTGTGGCTTCTTATTCTTGCTGATATACATGANTTTGAAATGATTCTGCATCGTGTTGAGTGGGCAACTTTGCTGTTTTTTGCTGCACTTTTTGTTTTAATGGAGGTATGGATTGTAAACCGTATACATTTAAAAAAAATCTTTCATTTAGATATTTCCCTAATTGAGCAGTTGTGAATAATACTATGGAGCAGTTGTAGAATAATTCTATACAAAAATACCTGCGCTAAAACACTGCTGCGGGTANCGCCAGGGTCCTTCACTCTGACCCTGTTGGGATATATCTCTATCTCCTCNGGAACAAAATATATAGAATAATGATGGGACACCACGCTGTATATACAATTATCTGTGTCCTTCAGAAAAATAAGTCAGTCACTCGTAATTGTAATCCTTCTTCTGTTAGGTAGCAATAGAGTTCACCAAAGTTCTTATTTTCAGGGCTGTATTNCCAAAGAGTCCCATCTGCTCTTCAAAAATTTCCACTGTATACATAATGGGAAGGAATAAGCAGCTTCAATACCAATTCAATATGGCAAATATCAAAAATAGCATCTACTTACACTGAGGTTTTCCAAATATCATTTCCTCAGTGTATGTTCCTTTCTCTGCTGCCTGGATATTCCCAATTCTCGTGCTGTCTGTATAGCCTTTTCGCTGATCTCCTGCTCCNTATCCCCAGGGTTCAAATATAGAGAGAGATAGCAAGTTTTAATAACCTTTGACAAAAAGTATCAAAAAAACATATCCATTTACACCGAGATTCTCCACGACCAACGCCCCCCATGGCTCACTCTCTCTCTGGTCTACTATTGTGTCTTCGGTTCCTCCTTTCGCCTGAGTAATCCCCAAATGTATACACACAAATACACAGATTAAGTTCAGAGGTTTTTTCCCAAATATCACAACAGTGCCCAGTTTTCTTCGTAAATTCACATAAAGCATCAGGGCTTATATTGTGGAAAAAAAAGCTCATTTATTTTCAACCAATGTTTCCATTAAAAGTTCATAAAAAAATTAAAACAATTCTTTGTGTGTCCTATGTTCCTCTAGTCGTGCTTTCAGACTGTTACACATGTACACTGAACAACGCGTTTCAACGCTACTTCGTCTTTATCAAGCNATTGCAACCTAACAGAAGAAGGATTGCAATTGTGAGTGACTTATTTTTCAGAAGGGCACATGGACAGTGTAGAATAATGCTTAATGTTTTCAGTGGCAGCTTCAATATACCACATTTTAAAGGTGACAAAGAATAACTTTTTTTATTTAGAGCTTGATGGTGAGATGGCAGTTTATAAGATATTGTTAAATATTGAAATGAGGTGAGGTCAAATAAAAGACATAAGACACTGTACATATTATATTCTTGTACTAGGACAAATGTATCAAAGTTACTAACAAATATTTTATTACAAACCCCATCTTCCCCAAAAACTTCTATACCTAGAAGTATATAAATATACCTAATACCCCGTTCACACCGAAAGCTATTACCAGGGTAATTCAGGCAATTTCCCGGGTTAAATGAACTATCAGGGTAGTGTGCTCTGTGTGAACGGCGCTAAAATTACTACTAACTACCCTGGTTCTGTGTGAAAAGTGTAAGACCAGGGTAGTTTGTGAATTACCAGGGTAATTCAGCACTGTGAACAGGGTTTATTACCAGGGTAATTCAGATCCACAGCTGAAGACCCTTCTCGTTTTAAAACAGATTTACCAGGGTAGTCTGTGTGAACGGGGTATTCATGGCCAAAGCATTAAAAAAAAACCCTTTCTGTACTTCAATACACTTAATCAGCTTCCAACTAAATGTGAAGGCAATAAATCTGTTAATTGTTTGTTAGGCCTAAATTTACTAAGCAGGGAGATTTCAGGAACATTGGAAACTGAGGATGTTGGTTGCTATGGGCAACATCCTTGCTTCTTAATCTCCCTGCTTAGTAAAGTTAGTCTTTAGTCCTAAAAAAAAGCACCAGCATTTTTTTTAGGACTGTGCATGCAGATGCAATGACCGATGTGTATAAGTGTTTGTTCGTGAAGGAAAATATTCCTGTGGTTCATTGTCTAGTTATCGCCTCACTCTTGTCATTTTACTTACATTTGTGAAAGATAATGGTAGCAATGTAGATTTTGCTCTTGAACCATTAAACATGTTACTTTCCTTAGGCATTGGGTAACCTTCACTTAATAGAATACATAGGAGAGCAGACTGCAGTGCTGATAAAGGTAAGCTTATTCTTTTTATGTGTTCAGTTACTTGAGAATACCAATCTGCTGTTGTTCCTTGTGGATATAATTTATGGATAGTACTTTACATATAATTTTCAGTTTTCTAAACGCCCAGACTGATTTGATATGTAGGTCTGTTTTATTTTGAACACATCTTGAGATTTGGAAGTTTGTTAAATGGTAGTTTCTAAGACTTTTCAGACAGGTTAATCAGAATTCATATATTAAACAAATAACTTAAATGAATTATATGAAACGAAGTTGAGAACAAGGCAAATTTGTAACAAAATCATGTTTCGTTGTGGCAATGGGGAGGGGAGGAATGAGTTAAACATATATGAAAAGTTCCTAAATACCTAAAATTAATTTGCACAAGAATGCAGCATTACTTGTTCACAACTTAATTTACTACAATGTCTTTTTACTTTCTCCCCATAGCATCAGAACTATAGTCTATCTAGTTGCTCATACATTTGGCATGATATTTGCAGATCCAAACACCTTATCTAGTATTGAGAACTGGGAGAAAAAGCCTAGTTTATGTTCTAGGATTAGCTGATCATATAGACCAAGAGTTTTCTTCCTGTTGCTTAGCTACTGATTGTATAAAGCTGACTGTGTTTCAGATTGCTCTGATGTCATAGCTACTGTGTGGTAGGATGACTAATGCATTGATCCACCTGTGCTTAAGTGAGTGATTAAAATAAAGCTTCAAGGGACATCTGAGGCTTCATTTGGCACACTTTTATATATAAAGAGTTCTGTGGCTATCTGCCTTAGGAACTCATATTTGATATGTGAATTTATTCCAAAATAAATATTGTTACTCTTGTTAACTAATTAAAGGGTTTCAGAATGTGCTTGTTAACANTAAGCCTATAAACTTTGTCTTGGGTGACTTAGATCTTTGGGAAAAATAGTGTATACTACTAAAATATACTATACTGTATTTTAGAAAAATTGANCCTCTGCTTGTAGTCTCTTACAGTCTGTTTATTACATTCCATCTCCATTAACATTGATTCCAAATCCGCAAACGTATTGGTTGGTATTTCTACAATAGTGGAAAAATTTAGATATTTCTACTTTGGGAGAGGAACCCAGATATGTCATGTAGCCCTATGAAGTCTGCAAGCAGATTAATACAGATTAATAAGATTTTCTTTCTAAAAATATGAAGATTCCTCTTTTCTAGAACATTTTATATACAGTGATAAGNAGATAATGTGATGCAGGAAAGGTTAGGAAAGCAGTATATAATGCTGAATATTTTGATAAAGATGATATCTCTGTTCAAGCATAATAATGATGAATGTTCCGAATACTGGACTAATTAATTTAAAATAAACATTTTATNTGCAGGAGCATAAAAATAATTTTCCTATCCTCCCATGGCAGCATGGACCACTCACCTTAGGTCCAAGGGCTGTCCTCCTTGTCAGAGCCATCAGTAGCACCTTCTCCACTCCCATGAGCTGAATTACAGTGCCTCTNTATGTCCGGGCACCCGCTTCGGCCGGCATCAGGCTCTCTGCTACTACCGCATGGAATGATTCTTCGGCTGCGGTCGTTATGCAACATGTTATTACAGAGCTCCCACATGTCCATTGTCCCTGGCCATACGCGTTGGTGTGTGCCTGCATGTCATCTGCATTACACGGCCCCCCTCATTTATCCATTAGTGAGAGCAGGAGACGTTGGACCAATTGGATTGGTCTATATAAACGCGTACCCCCTTGGTTATGGTGGGATTTTGTATCCTAGTGTTGCTGATACCTGTGCTGTGCAGTACTGGTTGTTTTTTCACACTATGGAGGATAAAAGGCCGCAGTCAAACAAGAAATCTGGGTGAGTGCTGGAGATTTTTTCCTCTAGTCCTAAATATAAAAGAAATGCTCTATCTGCGATGCTGAAGCTGTTTAATGCTCGAGGAAGTATCCAAACTTTTGATATGGACAGAGACTCAGGTGACCTCTCCGCTGTCTTTATCGCAGGAGACCTCAACACCATGGCAGACTTTCTTAGTCGTTACACCCTTTGTCTGAGAATGGGAGCTAGATGATGCAGTGTTTCATACCATCACAAAGAAATGNGGTCTCCCACCGATCTTATGGCTACGAACGACAACAGCAAGGTCCCTCTGTTCTGCTCTCAATACCGGGACTCCAGGGCGTATCAGACATATGCCCTATCAATACCCTGGACTTTTAACCTGGCATACATCTTCCTGCCATTTCCCCTGATTCCTCGGGTATTAAGGAAAATAAAGAGAGACAAGGCTTTCGTGATGGCTATTCTTCCATTGTGCCAGGTCTAATACATCAGTGGGGACTGTGCCATCCGAACCCCCAGAGCTTGATCTTGAAAGCCTGGTTCTTTAGACCCAGCACCGCTAGGTCAGTTCTCCAATCGCCTAATAAATATTTTGCTGCAAGCCAGAAAGAGGATGACTTTTAAGGTCTATCAAGGTATCTGGAGGAAATACGCCCTATGGTGCACAGATAACCCTCCGCACTTGGTCCTCTTGATTTCTCCAGAGCAGACTTGATACAGGCCTAGTTGTCAGCTCTCTAAAGTCCAAATTTCAGCTCTGCAGTATTGGACATCAATCTGGCACAAGACAAGTTTATTGCTAGGTTGTACAGGTGGCCAGTAGAATCAGGCCAATTTGGAGATCTCCCTTAGCTCCATGGGACCTGAATCTTGTCCTCAAAGCTTTGGCTAAACCACCTTTTGAACCTATTCAGCACTACTCTTTGACCCTATTATCATGGAAGGTGGCATTTCTAGTGACTGTCACGTCGACCAGATGTGTTTCAGAGATGTAAACTTTATGGAGTGAAGATCCCTACCGCAACATCTTCGCAGATAAAATTGTATTGCAGACTAATACATCCTTCCTCCTGAAGATTATTTCTGATTTTCATATAAACCAGGAAATAGCCCTTCTTTCTGCCTTTCACCAAATTCATAGAAGGAAGCTGAATTCCATTGGTCAAAGCAATGTCTACCTTCCAGGACTTTACCTTTTAGAAAAGATAAACCGCTATTTATCTTGTTTGNGGGTAAAAGGAAGGGTTACGCAGTCTTCCATTGCTAGATGGATCAAATCCTGCATTATCAAGACTTACAATATGAGTAGGATCNCTCCCCCTGCGGGGCTCAGTGCACACTCTACTAGATCCATCTCAACGTCCTGGGCAGAGTGTGA
>JABWIB010008620.1:7053-24952 GCA_016617825.1 Platyplectrum ornatum | reverse complement strand
GCCCTCCAGGTGTTGCAAAACTACAAGTCCCAGCATGCTTTGTCAGGAATAAACTGTCTAAGCAGTTAAAGCATGATGGGAATTGTAGTTTTGCAACACCTGGAGGGTGGCAGGTTGGACAAGCCTGTTTTAAATAGTTGGACAAGCCTGATTTAAAACATTATAGCTTTAAAAATGAATAATAGACAAGGATGCAGATCACTGCAATTCCAGCGTACAGAAATGTAAACACTGGACTTGTAAAAGTACAAATTCTGGGCAGACTGGATGGGCCATGTGGCTCTTATCTGCCATTACTTTCTATGTTTCATACATATTAGGAAAGCCATTACCCTCATTTGAATTAAGTTTGTCATCTGACCCCTACCTTAACTTTTCTATACTGTTCTTAAATAAATGCAGGGCGGTGAGGAGAATAGCATAGTATTCTCTTACTGAACTATATACATCCCTCCCCTGTACACACACACCCACTCTTCCTAAATTAAGGAACTCCAGATCTGTAAATTTCCCTCATAAAGTGAGCATGCGAATACACGTGTTATAATAAGTCTGGATGTGGTCCAAATGTGTTTTAGTCATACCTTGTTTAACATGCTAAACCCAGTCCAGAGCAGTGCAACAGCTGCATTTGGAGCACTGCCAGGCCAGATCCCTGCTGTATGCTGCTTTCTCTGCAAGAAAACAGGGCAGAACGCGACAGAATTGGGCTTCATAGTTAAAAGATGGGACCATGCTTGCAAGAAGTTGTCGGAGGGTTACTCCAGCACTCCATGGGGTATATTTACTAAGCGGCAAGATTGCAGTGAGATTGGAAAGTGGAGATGTTGCCCATAGCAACCAATCAGATTCAAGCTTTCAGTTTCATTTTACACACTGGAGAATGTGAACTCAAATCTGATTGGTTGCTATGGGCAACATCCCCACTTTTCAATCTCACTGCAATATCGCAGCTTAGTAAATATACCCCCATGTATACTGTTTTAGGTTGTCAACCTCTGACAGCTTACTTACAGTGCAGAGGAAGTGGCTGCCACAGGCCCACCTCTCCTCTGGACCCCGTAGCAGCCCATGTAAATATATTTGGGAGAGTGCAACTAATTAAATACCTCCCCCACTCACCTTGTGTACATAGTGCACCCGGGCCCACTGTCAGAAACACTTCCAAAACAGAAACCTAAGATCCATATGTATGTTTTATGTGCACATATGCAAGCATACATTTGTTATCTGCATGTTGCATGCACAAACCATTTTGCTTAAATCCTTTATGATTTAATATGTGGTGTAAAATAACAAATAATTAGCATTGTACATGTCTATTTAAACCAAGAAATCATGGGTCATGATGTTATCACACTGCAGAAAACAGGCATTACATTTATATGTGTGGGAAATACACAGCATTTTCCCCCTAGTAAAAGTTTATCTAGTCATATATATGAACCAATAAGTCATTATGTGATAACATACAATGCAGATGCTTGAGAGATTTTGGAAAACTAGATAAGTAAGGAGGTTCTGAATTTAAAAGTAAGATATGAATCATTGTTTTATGGCTGTTCCATGATGCCAAAAAGCAATCTGCAGTTTATAATTAGATTGTAAATAAACAAAGGACTGAGCTAAAGGATCATTTTGCCAATATGATTGTTTATTAACTCCCCATGATCTGCAAACTATAGCAATCTATCACATTTAAATTTTTGTTATATTACAGGCAGCTGTTATCTCTGCCTGTGAAAAAGAGAATCATCATTTATTTACAGAAATATACTGATGGGCAATTAATTATGCAGAAAATAATGTGCTTGTGGTATATTTACTTTTTATCTTGCCGAAGCTTTTCATTAGTGGATGCAGCGGTTCTCAACCTTTTATGTGGGAGTACCAGTTGCGGAGTCTATTGATACTGATATATTATTTCCTAATAATGTTGGTATAGAATCACCACGTTCTATATTATACAGATACATATCACTGCTGATTTCTATAAATAATTTTATATTTTTTTTACATATTTTGCACTGAGGTACAAGATATTTTATGACATATACCCTTTGCCATATGGTATCACCCCCAGTTGATTGAATGCCACCAGAGAGAGGTACTAGTATTGCTGGTTAAGGAAACTGGTAATAGAGAAAGGGCCTCTTGTTTTCTCTCTCTTTCTATCTTTTATGGGGACACTGATGTTGGTCACTGGTTACAGAATTGCATTTTTAAATGGAAAACAAATAATGTTTTGAAGAAATAAACCTTTTCACAACTACAAAAAATATAAATATATTTACTGCTCAATTCCAATTCCTACAAATTCTCTAGGCCTATGTGCATCCACAGCAACAATGAAATTGGGACCCTAGGGGCAAGATGAGCATCACTCAAAAAAAGCAAAAAATGACACGCACACTCTGTGATGAACGTGAAACACGCGTCTAAGAGTTCCAGTGCACGGGAGCTCTCAATGTGTACCCACCACAGGGATCCATAAGGCTGTGAAGTTTGCCTTGCGCAAATAGAATTATCTAAATAGGGTAAGACTGGAGTATAGGGCAACATGGTATCATAAATACAAACTAGCTTTTTAAACCTATTTGTAATGCATGTCACGCTATTACATATGATCTATACAGGATGATACAATAGTTTCTAGGATATGAGTGGACTTGTTATAAGGGAATTATTGTTACAATATATGTTTTAGAGGATGATGTTTATTTCCTAGAGAGATCTTGTCTTGTGGAAAAATCGCCATTTGAATTGCACAAGATATATCAGTCATGTCCATGAATAATATATTTGTATAATCGCATTAGTTGCGTTCTGGGTTATATGTGTAGGAATTTATGGATCTTATATCTATTGAAATAAGATTTTGGCATTGACTATTGAGAATAGTGTGAATAATGAATATGTCTACCATGTATTAATATTAACATTGTGTGCATATGAAAAGGTGTGTTTCTCTTTAAGAAGTAAAACTATAGAAAATTGTACAATACAGAATTTCAGAAATAAAGCTTTTGCAAACTGTCATTTTTAGGTCCAAGACATATAAGGAGGTGGTCTATAAGGAAACTGAGGATTTTAAATGTTACAGGAGATACAGAGTTGTTAACATTTGCGGTTAAGCCATTTATTGGAATTGAAGTAAAAAATACCTGTATGGAAAGTACTTAATATATCATTTGTATATTGCTTTTATTGGTCACGCTACATGAAGGTGTGTCTATTTCCATTCTCTCGCCGGCTCTTCGAATCACTTATATTTTCCATATAATAATATGACTACTTAAACAAGATTGATAGGGTGGGTCTACCTCCAACACATACAAATGTGTTGGGTACATTGTGAATGAGAAATATTTTGCTACTATTGTTTTTAGTAATGTAATATCACTGTATTTGTTGATGTGTTGTTAGATCATGTATAATAGAAAATTTGCATATAGGTGGTTGTCTGAAGATAATGGTGTGCACATACTAGAGTGGCTGCTGTATATTGATTCTGCTTGGGAGTCAATTCTCTTTGTATTTTATGTGTATTTGGAGCTATATTATTTCATTTGTGATCCAGTTTGATTAGAGTAAGGATCACCCCGTTTATCTGCACTAATTACACTAGAAAGATAATAGTTCTAGTGAGTGCCTATCTTTACTGTAGGGGTCAGAATTCCTTGCAAGGCAGGGCACTCCCCGACAGTGACTGTCACTTGTCCACTAGAAAGTCTAAATACAGCAAGAATCTGGTATCTGCCCTGATTTGTAAGTCTGGATCAGGTTCAATAAAATTAGAATAGAAGCAAAACATGTGCATATTGTGTCCCGGGTTTCTGTCTTATGTGTTTTAAATCCCCAGGCAGAATGTCAGAATGTCATGTTTTTTCTGTTGGGAAACACTTTCCCCAACATTTCTTGCTTTAGTAAAAGCTGATAAGGGTCCCTGGGGTTGGATGGCTGGATTGAGGGAGGGTTCACCATTTAGGTGTAGGTTCTAAGCCCAGGGTCTCTGATCTGAGAGCAGACTCACAGCCTGACAATCTAGCATACTGGTGTGATTAAAGTACCAAGCTTTGTTTGAGGCTCAGGCAGTATGTCTGGCCTCTGGTTAGAGAGGACCTCATTATGTTTAGTTAGTGCCTGGACGGGCTAGGATTTATGTTTACTATTTTGTTTTCCTCTTGAATAATAAAACTAGCTGCGTCTAGTTGTATCCAATCCTGGATTGGTATGCTGTTTTATACGGTGCTGTGTGTGTTAAGAGGTGTCCTTATCCCAGAAAGAGGGACCTCTGATCACGGAGATATCACAATATGTATTCTACAAGTACATAATGCTCCTTTATACATGAGTTGCCTTTGCAGCATTGCAGACAGTCACCACTATTATATTAATAGCCAATATATTTTAAATTGCTGTTGGCAATAAGTCATAGTTTCCCACACAGAAGCAAAGTGCCAGCTAGCTCTTAATTACCACTGATTAATGGTGGGTTATTAAGCAGTAGATATTTCTAGAATCCGCTGGCACCTTACGTATGGCATCTTAAAATGAACACTCTGATATGCTATGACTTTCAAAGGAATTAGTAATTTTGGAATAAAAACCATCACACAGTAAATTGAACATTCAGTTTCAGGATTATCTGGTGAAGATGAAGATTTTGGCCTAAATTTACTAAAAATTTACTAAGCAGGGAGATGGCAGGGAGATTGAAAAGTTATGTAAAATGAATTTAAATCTGATTATTATGGACAACATCCCCACTTTGCAATCTCCCAACAATTTCCCTGCTTAGTAAAGGAGATTGCATGCAATAATAGTGTTGTTCTTACCTCTATGGCCACACTGATGTCAGGTGAGCCAAGTTCCCAATTACAGAGGCCATGCAGGATGCCCAGAAAGGTTTTAGGTTGTATTCTGACAAACTGCTCATGTTGTAAGCTTTGAAGCTTTTCTAGGATCACATGGATCTTATTGATCTTCTTCATATTAGAAGGGATTCTAGACAGCAACACTGAAAACCTGCAATAATGGAATAAAACAAATAAAGCACCTAATTAGACTTTGTTTAGTGGTGTATGATATATGTGACATTAGTGAATTGCTGTAGCAGTGAACTCTGTGTTTACATGATAGCAATGTTTGCAATCTCTCTCAATATATAACCTAGAGCAGACTTTACCCATAGTATAAAGTCATTTCAATAAGAGAATAAGCAAGTTAATGTTTACACTAGCTTCAATCCTTACCAATTCTTGGTGTCTGTGTGAGCTTTGTCTTCCATCACAGGGTTGTAAAGATTTCGCATTTTGTCCATAGCTTGACGGAAGTTGGTAGCGGTGTGTAAAGATTTATATTTTTGGTTGTACACTTCTTGGCGCCTCCTAACAAAGAAGCAAATGGTTACACAGTAAACAAAAGCAATTCTGTGTAATAAAAAACTAGAATTTAATAAGGTTGATAAATTAGTAGAATAACAGCAGAGTGTGGTAGAGAAAATAGTGGATATCTGAAAGAAAATAAAAAGCTTCTGTTATTTGAATTGGACCTGAAGGTGTTTGTTTTTTCATTATGAAAACCCTTAAGAGACATGACCCTTTTTTCCATGAAACTAGAAATTGGGTGTTTCCTCTTAGTCACTGTACAGTATAGACCAGAGGCAGGCAACTGCATACACATAGTTGATACCTGACAATGCTGGGACATGTAGTTTGACAACACCTGGGGGTATATTTACTAAGCAGTGAGATACACACTGATTGGTTGCTATAGGCAACATCCTATTTGTTGGGATCCCATTTGTCTGTTTTTCATGGAAAATCTAATCTTGGATTTGGCACAAAATTCTGGGAAATGCATATTGGACAATTGATTTTCTAAGCAATTTTTACTTCATTTTTATGCAATTATGCCCATTTTCATGTGAAAACAGATATTTGCAATACATGGATCGCCATACAATCCCAGAGTCATAATAAAAGCCTACTGAAAACAACAATTGTGTTACTTTTTCATATATTTTTTGTTCCAAAAATCAATAATAAAACAAAAATGATAGAAGCAGTTAAACGTACCTGACTGGAGCACAGGTTACGTCATCGCTGGACCTTACTGTATGTGGGGGGGAGTATTAATAAATCCTGGATCAAAGTTCTCAAAGGAAGGATATAGCAGAATATATTTTAGCACATAAAGCCCTAGGTATTTTAAACCAATCTTTTCTTAATTATTTCTATCCCCTCACTACAATTTCTATTTTACATTACAATATAATGCTACTTGTGCCTACATATTGTACTACAGTTTGAGTGTCTGATTAAGATTGCATTATACTGCATGGAAATAGAATGTCTGAAATGTATGTGAATTAATGAGAAAGGGGCCAGATGCAGACTGCGTAAACCGGCGCATTTTCTGCAAGTATGTTAGTTAAAAGGCATGCGCACGTTGCCTATGTAAATTGACTAAGCCACACAATTTACACAACGCCAACAGGGGGCAGATGCATACGGGAAGTATGCGCGGTGGGGGGAAGCATGTGTAAGGCTTATGTACATCTGCACCACAAGCTTTTAAGAAAAATAGCTTTGCAGAGAAGTTAACATATGGTTCTGGTGCAGGAATCCCCCCCCCCCATATGGGGGAGTAGTCTCCACCCCATAAGAAGGGGAATAGGAATCTGCATTCGGACAAATGCAAATTTAACGTTCAGACTTCCAAACGCTGAACTTACGGGAGTCAGGATACGTCCCATAGTGTAGATGGTCATTTAATGTAAGGATGTTACAAACTATTTGGACTTACCTCTGCAGTTCCTCCATGGTATGATGTAAGTGTGCATCTGCTTCATTTGCCACCTCAAAGAATTTCTCCCTCATCTCAGAACACATGTTCAGTTTGTTCTCAATGAAGTGACTTGCTGGGGAGCTGTAATAATAAATGATGGATTGTAGCTTTCACACAATATAGTAAGTATAATGCAAACTATATTGTGTGAACACAATATTCTATACACTCTATATGAATATATTATGACATGACTTACATTCTCAGTGTACAGTTCTACCTCCCACCTGCCTCATTTATAAGTACAGTATGGGTAGTCAGTAAAGACATTGCTTTTTTCTACTGAATGGACCAAACCTCATTCCAAAAGTTGTTTAAAAACATAAATAAGGATTCAAAAGATTTCAGTGGTGGATAAGTGGCTTAACAGGCAGGTGGAGATGTTCTCTAGTTCACACGCACACGCATATGTTTATTGTAAGTACTCAGAGGTAAAATAAATCTTAAACTGGCCATTCACACCATGATTTTTAGCAGAAATCCATAATTTTGTGCATTTGGGCTATAATTTGTCTAGTTTGTGACTACATTAAAATTTCGCCATGTAGTACACTAAAACAATATCATTCTAATGAATGCCCAGCTTTAGTGCCCACCCCTCCCCCCTCATATGCTGATCTTTAAGTTAATGTTTATATAAGAAATCCATTTGCACAAATGTGCTAAAACGGCAAATTAACTGATATTTACTGATAAACAGAAGCCTCTGTTAACAGAGTAGTAACCATGAGCATGCCATATATCTGAAATTCTTCATTATAATGTGAATGAAAGTTTCCAGCATAGTGTTAAACTGCAGTATTCAACTGAGAATCTCCCTCCGCAGGACTGAGACCCCCAGAGACAGGCGACTCCAATGTCTCAAGCAGTTACGCCACTGGGTTCACAACCATGTGAATGGAGAGCCATCAACCAGAGGAAATGGTAATAGAAAAGTGCATGTAATCTTAAGACACATAGGGGCCGATTCAATCCCGCACGAAGACGGGAAAAACCGTGAAGTGCACTTTTTCCCGTCTATTACGGGACTGAAACTCGCGTCCATCGCGCGAAGGGGATTGAATCGGCCCCATAATGAACATGAAGCACCTCTGAGAAATAACATGGGGGGGGCACTAAATCATACATAAGGGCCTATATTTATTAAACTGAAGGAATGGGTAAGTGGAGGTCAGCGTTCAGCTCTCATTCTCTAGTATGTAAAGAGAATGAGAGCTGAAATCAAATCAAAAGCAACATGGACCTAGTAGTGATTGCTTGTAGTCATTCCAGTGCCTGAAACTGGGTCTCCCATTTAGTAGCAATTTACTAATAGTTTCAGAGAACTGTCATTTTAAATGTGATACACCAACATTAATGAATTGACTGAAAGTGAAAAGGAAATCTCCTAAACAGGTTGTGCCACAAATTAGAAGCGACCCCTAGTGTGGAATATACCATTACTAATGCCTATGAAAGGATTATTGTCACGTGTGCAATATAAACTGTGATTTACACAATGTTAGATGAGTATCCGATGTCAGCATTATGTTCTGTGTCAACATTACAGTGATTGTTGCTGAATTCAAATACAAACACTGCTTGGTGGGTTTTAAGATAACTGCCTGGTGTGAATGGCAATGGTATACTGTGCAATTATATAACTGTAAAGCTGCAGGCCATATTCACAAAAGTGAGTGCAGCTTTGATTGTTTTACTGCACATCCTAACTTTTTAAATGTGAAGCACAGGAGGATCAATAAAACCATTGCATATAGAATATTTTTTATGAACACATATTAGTTCATTTTGCAATACTGGAATTATACAAAGCCTTTATTATTGTATTAATTTCCTGGCAGGAACACATATTCCGTGACACAAAGTACATTATGCAGATTAAACGATCCATCAACCTTTTTGGTCTTTGTAGGATGCTCCTGCTACACCCAGGTTCATCCTTAATTAATGATGTTGTAACAATCTCAGCTTGACCCGAGTCTCTGTGAGAAAAACATAAAAATATAAATATATATATAAAATCTCATAACCTCATCAATTTTGAAAAATACAATAAACTACAAACTATAACATATTTTTAAATCCATAAAAAAGCTTAGGTTTATTACAGAAAAATATGAATTAAATATTTACTATGTTATGATTTGTAACCCTTTTTCCTTTCTGTATCTTCTTATATTGCAAACATTTTATTAACATTAAAAAATGATTAATTATAAAATATGGATACAATAATCTGGGACTAACAGCTGGCAGGGGGTGTTGGTTTACAGAAGTTATTTTGGAGACTTAATGGGGTGTCTCTACATGAGTTGGCTCTCAAATTAAAAACACATGATAAATGATTCAACATTGGGATTCTCATTGTTTAGAGTTATGTCTCCCTTTGCAGAAAAGCCTTGTGTAATGTAATGTATCAGGGAGCTTACCATATTTATTCAAATGTGTTTAACTGATTGTTCTGCATTTTATTTTTTATAGTATAGTAGTATAGCTACTTTTCTATCTTTCTAAATAAAATAAACATAGAAGCATAGAAAGTTACGGCAGATAGGAGCCACATGGCCCATCCAGTCTGCCCAGTTGTGTATTTAAAATTATACTGACATACTTTTATTCTCTATTTTGTTAAACTTAAAATACCCTTATATTTATCCCAAGCATGCTTACACTGTTCTATTGTATTAACCTCCACCACTTCTGACGGGAGACTATTCCACTTATCCCTTTTCTTTCTTTGTATTTATTGAACAAAAATAATTCTTAAGATGATCAGCACTAACTCCGTCACCCTCTACAATATCCCCACTCTCAGTTTTTGGTTTCACTATACCCTCTTTAGTTTATCTATTTTCATTTATATACCTAAAAAAACTCTTGTCTCTTGTCTTTCTGTTCGGAATGAACAAGATTTTCCTCAGCTTGTGCCTTTACTTCCCTGAAAACCCTCTTAGTCTCCTTCAATTTTGCTACATACCTGCACCCCTTTTATATGCCTCCCCTCTGCCAAAGACTCACCAACACATTTCTCATTTCTAGAAAATCAACTTTTCTAAAATCTAGCAACTTTGTGTTTGTGTGGCCTGAGCCTCTCTCTGTCTTTATATTAAACCATACTGCCTGATGATCACTAGATCCTAAATTCTCATCAACACTAACATCTGAGACCTTACACCATTTGTAAGGACCAAATCTAAGATATTGGTCTATATTTAATAAGCGAGAATGCAGTGAGTTTGAAAAGTGTTCATGTTGCCAATAGCAACCAATCACTGTCAAGCTTTTAGTTTCATTTTACACACTGCAGAATGTGAGCTTGAATCTGATTGGTTGCTATAGGCAACTTCCCCACTTTTCAATCTCATTGCAATCTCACCACTTAGTAAATGGTATGCTGTCTAATTCCTCATCCTGTCCTAGTGGCCTATATATAACCTCAGTACACAGAATAACTCCCTGGGTTTCTACGGTCACGCAAAGTTTTTGTTTTAAAGCTGAATGTATTCCTTCTTTCACATACATTAAAACTCCTCCTTCCAAATTTTCGACTTTATCTTTCCTAAATATTTGATATACTGGTACGGCTAAGTCCCAGTCACTATTGTCATAAGCAGTCACACTTTGAACATGCAATATACTAACAGGGATATTCAATTAAATGTACAGCATGCCACATGTAGCCATGAAGAAGGTGAGCTTTGGCCATTGAGCAGGAACTCTCTCAGTAGGTTGCAGGCCTATGAAGTAGTTTAAAAGGGTCTCTGGCTCTGGGCATTTTAGGGTCAGCTGAGAGGCAGACAAAGATCTCTGTCTCTCTGATGGTGTATTACGGCCAGGCAGGTGAGTGAATCTGCCTCCTATCCGGCAGCCAGACAGTAATAGCCAATCACTGCATAGAAGCTGTAGGGAGAGGTATGTTACAATTTCGTCCTATGAGAAGCTTGCCCCCCAAGCTAAAAGTTGCCAGCTTTCCCCTGCCCACAGCCCTGCTACTTTTCCTATTTTACAACCCCAGTTTTCCTGTATTAGACACGTTCATGTGTGTGTATGAGTGCTTGTGTATTGGCAGGGTCCTATGCATTTCTCTGTGCATGTTAGTAATTAACAGGTTAGTGTCAACAGGTGGAGGAGGGGGGCATTTTTTCAAAGAAAGAGGTGTAGTAGAACACGAGGGCATGTGTATAAACTGGAGGGTGGTAGGTTCAGGGGAAATGTGTGAAAAAATTACTTCACTGAAAGGGTAGTGGATAAGTGGAATAGCCTCCCATCGAAGGTGGTGGAGGCTAATACTACAGAATAGTTTAAGCTTGCTTTGGATACATATAAGGGTAGTTTTAAATACACAATGGGGCAGACTGGATGGGCCATGTGGCTCTTATCTGCCGTCACTTTCTATGTTTCTATATGTAATGGTCTGTGCTCTTTTCTGTACTGTACACTGGTATAATGCTGACCAGGATTCAGGACCTGATGTGTCTGCTGCACAAGGGAGTGAACTTGTTGTCACAATCAGGATCCAGGACAAGGTAGGTTCATATATTTCTGTATTACTAATGGAAACATAATCTAATTCTATTTTTTTCATTTTATGTTTACATTTATGTTTTTGTGTATGGGTGTGGGATAGCAGTTGGCAGATAGCAGATATACCCCTTCTGAGACCATAATAAAATGCATACATTCCCTAGTCCAAGCGGATTCCGCACCCTGTCAAAGAATTTATACAGGAGCGAACCTATTGTATCACTTATACTAAGCAGGATCATTAATAGTAAGATAATTCAACAACATTCTACAGAGGCTCACCTAAAAAAGAAACATGGAGAATACTTATTTTGCAAATATATAATAGTTTGGGGCAATCTGGAATGCATGACATACTCACAAATGTCTTTACCTTTACTCTTTGTATGGCATTTTACTTTGGGAACTGAATCCTTTGTACAACGTAGAATCGCCATTATTGGATATTATTATGGACTAATAGCAGGAGCAAGATAAGGGAATGCGCAATGTGGAAAATAGAAATTTACAAAAGGTTATTCTACTTGTCTATGCAATGTACCTTTTTAACGTGTATTTCCGACTTTCTTCTTTCTCTAAATCCTTTTCCACACTCTCTGCAACCACCTTCTCTAAAATCTGCATGACTAGAAATATAAAATGTTGACATGTCACAGACAATTAAAATATCCACATTGAATGAATTTTATTTGTAACCTAAAAAGCTTTTAAAATGTTTTTATACTATTCGTTGTATATGTGCACAACGCAAACTACTTACATCTGTACATCTGGTATCTTATTTAGGAGAATATTAATACTAATATCATTCAATACCAATAATAACTAATAGTGACAAGTTAACATCTCATAGTAACTGTCTTTGAGGATTATATATGTATTTATACAAAAGTATTATATCTTGTAATAGGCTTAATGATTCATTAGCAAAGATAATTTAGTGCATAATACAGTGAAAAATTTAACAAATAACCTAAGTTGATGGAGCAAAATGGACAGTAGTGACCAGGGCATGGTAACTTATGCTGGCCAAACACCAGTCCTCTGGATCTCACTAGTTCACATGGGCATAAAAGCAAGGTGCGATTTGCATGAATCTTGCCTGCAGCAGGCAAGATTCGGCGATGTGATGTGCGACTACGGGAGCGCGCATCGCATCATCCCACCCGGTATCGGCCTGATGTATGGCAAGCATACTAAACAATCTGCACATCATAAATTTCCATTGTGTCTAATTCAATACTACTAGCAGTACAGTGCATACATAGTAACATAGTTGATGAGGTTGAAAAAAGCCATCAGTCCATCAAGTTCAAGCCATTTTGGAACTCCTGCACAATCTAATCTAAAGCTGGGCATACACTATAAGATAAATTGTTCCAATCAAAAGATTTTTCAATAGTGGGCAAAACCATGTTGAAGTGCAAGGGAGGTAAATTGAATTTATTGTAATCAGTATTACAGGTGACAGATGATGTTTCCAGCACAAGTCTAATAACAGTGTAACAGTAACAATAACAATAAAGTATTCTCCCTGTATGCAAACACTGACATTCATTTTACCCCCCCCCTGCAATTCATCATTTTACCCACTCTTGAAAAATCTTTCGATTGGAACAATTTATCTTATAGTGTATGCCCAGCTTTAGAATTGAAGTTTGATCCAAACAAAGCAACCGCCATTTTGGTTCAATATGAAAAAGCTCCCTCCTGAATAAATTCATAACCCTAGATACATTTTTGTCTAACCCTTAAATTTGGCAACACAACCTTCCCTGGCATCTTGACTGCCCTTACTGTAAAGAACCCTTTCCTCTACTGTTGTAAAACTTTCTTTCCTCTAATCTTAGTGGGTGACCGCATGTCCTCTGTACAGTCCTCTATATATGGTAGCACCTTCTACAGCAGCAACTGTTATTTTATGCACCTACATATATGGAGTTGGCTACAATATAAAACAGATAGGAAACATTGCATTTGGTAATTATTACTGTGATTCGTTATCTCCGGTTCAGCAAGTACCACCATATGTGTTTGCCAGTGAAAGCTTCTCACTGTGCTATGAGGTGTTACTGCCTGAAGGCCTAAAAGTGAGACACTGTTCAGTAATAAACCATGTGTTTCATATTTGTTAGTAGTGTGAGCCTTCTCTATTAGTATTTTACTACTACCAGTAAGTATCACAGCACGGGACTACAAGGCTGCATCTCCATGAAAATGAATTTGCAATTTGGAAAGTGCTTAGTGTTATAGAAAATAAAAAATAAATCTTCATTTAATAATTATATTATTGCTCCTACACAAGGACGTTCTGATTGTTTTTTATTATGTAATATGTAAATGTATTTAATGTATATACTTTCTCATGTTAATGCTACTTAATGACAATGTCAATATTGTACAGTATTGTTACTTCTGAATTACAATATAGATTTTCATTTTTGTAACCTTATTTCTTCTAGTAGACTACTAGATAAAATATTTATCTGTAAGTTATATGCAGCCTTGTATAAAAGTAATAGCATTTTTTTTATTTAATGTCCACCTATACTGGTTGCAATAAAAAGATGTGTAGCTGCTACTTGGAATTCAAGGTCAGAATTTGTCAGTGAGTCCAGTGTCTGTAGGTTTTGCATATGCCAGTAAATAATTGAATCCATCAATGTTTTAGATAACAGAGGTTGTTCATAACTTTGTCACATTATAATCAGACAATACCAGCATGATATATTAGGTCCTCAAGACCTCCTGACATTGTACATGCATTATAAAAGTATTTCAGGCAGCATAAACATATGTTGTGTAGTGCTATAGTATACATAGTAAATCATATTAAGAATCAATTCCTAGTACAGAGGAAAGACAATGTTATAAATTTATGGTAAATCCATAAATCCATGCTAAATATAAATTTAGGTAGCTGAACATGGATTAGGTTTTGTTTTTGCTGGGTTGCGGTGTAACCATAAAACCCATAGCACTATAAGAAGCAGTTTTGTAGTCTCTTAATTTTTTTTTTTTTTTTTATTGTCACAGAAATGTAGTATGTGTCTGTTTAGTGAATCAGGTGACTCCCTGAAGTGTTGAACAATCTCCCTGATGCTGATTCAAGAAGTCAGTTAAAGAAGTCAGTTATTTTCCTATTGACAACTTTTTCAATAAATACTGAATGTGATTATTTACTGATAATTTAACAAATAATAAATACTGATGCTGCCATTTTTATTGTGAAAAAATACTATGGCAGTGGTTCTCAAACTTTCTTAGTTTGTGAAAAATTGTTCCAATCTAAGCATTTTTAAAGAGTGGGTAAAACCATGTTGAATTGCAGGGGAGGTAAAATGAATGCCTGCAGGGAGAATGCTTTATTTTTGCATGTTGCACACGGATACTGACCAGCGTTACTGTTACACTGTTATTAGACTTGTGCTGGAAACATCATCTCTCACCTGTAATACTGATTGCAATTAATTCATTTTCCTCCCCTGCAATTCAATATGGTTTTACCCACTCTTGAAAAATGCTTAGATTGGAACAATTTATCTTATAGTGTATGGCCAGCTTTAGAGTCTCCATAATTTTTCAAGGCACCCCTAATGCACAATAATTTCAAATTTTTACGTTTTTGAGTCAGAGTAGTGTAATTATTAAAGTAAAGACATAAATACTTCAGGTTGATAATAAATCTTGTTTATCTCCTATATGAGATGTAAAATTGTGCTTCTAAGTTACACTATCAATATAGCACCATGTTGAAAACAACATTCTGCGGCACCCCAATGAGAGCCTCGCGGCACCCCAGGGAGCCACGGCACCCAGTTTGGGAACCACTGTACTATGGGCAAGCTAGACACTCCCATGGGTGGAGCTACCTACTGGACACAGCCCATTGGTGGCTCAAGTTAAACCCCTTTTGTGCAGGACCTTGATAGTGCTTTTAGAAATGAAAGTTGGCATCCCTGTCATAAAGGCACATATTTACTAAACTGCAGGAATGGAAAAGTGGAGATGTTGCCCATAATAAACAATTAGATTTTAGCTGACATTCTGTAGTATGTAATAGGAAACAGAGAGCTAGGATCTGATTGGTTGCTATGGCATACCTCTCAACATACCTGAAGTCAGGACACTTAAGTCCTGCCCCCGGATTGTCCCGACCACGCCCTCGGATTATCCCGACCCCGCCCTGTCCAGCTCAGCCCATGTACCTGCCTGACTCCGCCTCCGGGACCGCCCATGCCCCGCTTCATTTCAATGCCGCGGGTCGCGGCTAATGTAAAAAATAAATCAATGATCATGTTTGTCCCCTTAGCGGGACAAACTGGGAGGCGGGAGGGAAAGCAGGACAGTCCCCCAAAAGCGGGACAGTCCCGCTGAAAGAGGGACAGTTGGGAGGTATGCTATGGGCACCATCTCCGCTTTTTTATTCCTGCAGTTTAGTAAATATAGGCCCAAGTCTTGTCACCATGCTGTCTTCTCTTTCTTCCATCCATGATCCCCCCTCCCACCAAAATATAATAAATAAATGCATTTTATATGCAGTCTGGACATTCACAACCTTACAATTTTCTAATCTCATCCTTTTACTTTATTTACCCATGTATGGTATGCATTCTTTTATCATCAGAAATATGCACATCAATATGTCAGGCCCTCTAGATCTGACAGACACGCTTCATTCATTTTAATTTATAGGTGGAGAACTGGCAAAAATAATTGTTACGAGAAAAAAGTATTTTACTTGCTATTTCAATAACAAAAAAGAATGTCAGATTACTGATTACAGTGGCTGCTAAATTGAGTTTCATGTGTATATTTGAGATAATTGTTATTTTGTTGTTGCAAAAAAAAAATATTGGTATGGATACTGTGCATTTATTTGATTTACATTTAGTTTCAAACCAAAGTTAGAGTGTAGCCACGGTACCTGTTAGTCACACATTGCTCTGGCAGGCCTGAGTAATTCAGATGAGCTATTTATATTAATTCATGATATGTTCACGCTCTGGTTAGACAGGCCTCATCTCTTAGTCCTGCTAATACTTTAATTGTTGCTGATATCAAGTCTTTAAGTTTTTATTGAGCCATCCTGTGTGCAGGAATTCCTGTTTCATATCTGTGTATAAACCCTGCTGCTGTTTCGCTTTGTTTCAGGTCACAGGCTGATCTTCTCTTGCTAAGCTAGTCTGGATTTTGACTTCACTGTCTTTAGACATAGGACCTCTGCTACTGCTACAGTCGGCGCTCTGACCACTGTCTATGCTGCCAGATGCCCTCAGAAATCCCTGGAGGCCACTTCACTTACTTGCAAGAATTTAAACTAACTGACCCCTATCTTTCTGCATCTCAATCTCATGATACTGCAGCTTGCACTCATGAAGCACATTATTAGATAATTTTCCAATTGTAGCGTAATTCTGGATCCCGCTTTTGCAGAACTATGTAAAACCACATTGACACAAGCGTCTGGCTATATGCTGGGTTTTTAAAATCAGGAATTGTTGTGTTGCAGATAATTTCAACTCTCCAAACCCTGTACACACTGCACCTTGGACTTAGGAAATACTTGGTCCACCTGTTTGTACTGAACCAGGGTCTGCCCTGGAATTAAGTGTGAACAGGGCCGGACTGGGACTAAAAATCAGCCCTGGCAATTAATGCACACAGGCCCACCTAGAGCTATCCACCAATCAGACTGCTGAGAGTTATCCTATTTTTTTCTAGCTGGCAGCCAGTCAGTGAATGGCTGTCAGCACACTGATTGGTGGATGGCTTAAGCTTTCCAGCAGCACTCTGTAGCGGCTCTAGTGCCAAATGGCCAGTCCGGCCATGACTGCCACTCTGCCCTATATGCTACAGACACCTAAACTGCCACTCTGCTCTATCTACTTCAAGATAACTCAACTGCCACTCTGCCCTATCTTCTGCTGTAAACCATAACTGTCACACTGCCTATCTGCTACAAGCACTTCAGCTGCCACTCTGGCCGACCTGCTGCTCAATACCTTAACTGCCACACTGCACTATCTACTACAGAAACCCCAACTATCACTATGCCCTATATGCTACAGATAACTCAACTGCCACTCTGCCCTATCTGCTACAGACACCTGAACTGCCACTCTGCCCTATCTGCTACAGACACCTCAACTGCCACTCTGCCCTATCTGCTACAGACACCTCAACTGCCACACTGTCCTTTCTGCTACAGACAACTCAACTGGCACTCAGCCCTATCTGCTACAAATAACTCAACTGACATACTGCCTTATCTGTTCCCAGACACATCAACTGCCACTCTGTACTATCTTCTGCTGTATACCACAACTGTCACACTGCCTACCTGCTACAGGCACTTCAGCTGCCACTCTGCCTTATCTACTGCAGACACCTCTACTGCCACTCTGCCCTATATGCTACAGACACCTCAACTGCCCCTCTGCCCTATCTGCTACAGTCACCTCAACTGCCATTCTGCCCTATCTGCTACAGACACCTCAACTGCCACTCTGCCTTATCTACT
>JABWIB010008619.1:23926-37588 GCA_016617825.1 Platyplectrum ornatum | reverse complement strand
GGGGGAGGGCTTATCTTAAACAGTTTACTGTAAAATAGGGTAGGGCTTATTATCAGGATAGGTCTTATTATAGGGGAAACACGGTACCNACACAATTCTGCAGCAACAGTTTTATAAAAAAACAAAAAACTTATACGACTGGATCCAGGGTTTGAATATAAAAGCAAAACAGGTGGAANGTTACACCTAAGTAACACCATGCTGCATTGCAGGGGAGACAGAGGTCATCTGTTAAAAACAACATTATGGTGGAGAGGTGATGTTTTCTAAACCAAATATAAATACATTTGATGGTAAAGTATTATAGAATACTCTGGCAGATCTGAGTATNAGCTAATTGGGACAATAATCATATACAACCAGGTCCAGACATTCCAAAAAGCATAATTTCTGTACTTTGGACTGGATTCTAACGTAAGTCATTTAGGTGATTTAAGCATTTGGTGTGCATGGATCACGTGATTAATAACATCTGCGCATGTGTGCAGCACATGTTCCTATTGGAAAAACAAGGAACGTAACTATGTTCCATGGGCTTGATTTTCTGCATGCAGGGCAGGCCTATAATGTCCTCATGGCTGATCCCCGCACTGTAGATGTATTGCTTTTAAATTGAAATTGTGATGTTCATTATGATGTGATGTGATATTTTTTGCTTTTACAGTGGTTATATAGTAATATCTGGCTGAAGTTAATTCCAATATCTGTATTGGTTGATGAACTGTACATTACATCACTGTCAAAACCTCTGTTTCAACCCAGTGGAGAAAAGGGACAATATGATTGCTTCTCCTGTGACTCTTAATGAAATCCTTATATGAAATACTTTAGTCATTGATATGTATTAGCTGCATATGGTAAATGTAACCAAACAATGTCTATATAGAAAGGAGAAGTAGAGCAGCAATACAAAGAAAACAGATGTTATATTCGTATTTTTGCTCTTTCCTTCCTTCCTGGTACTGATTTTTGGTCTTAGCTTACCCAAATTGTTACATTGAATCAGGTGCAGATGCCATGTGGGTCAGAGGTGATCTGGGCAACCGCATCTTTATTTCCCCCCGTCCTCCTGGAACAAAATTTTAAGCTCTGTAACAGCCTGTGGTGGGACAGAGCATCGTGGGACGGAGCTGACCATATAAAACCCCCAGCAGCAATAACAATACAACAAATACTACACAAATGTACCCTCAATTTACTCAAAAATCAATATCATTCTAACCTTCATATAACGAAATTTGATCACAGACTATATAAGTTCCAAAATTGCAATGGTGGAAATCAGGAAGTTTGGGTAGTTTTAGAAGGCTGTGTTTTGNACTGTTGCGATTTGCCATGATTTGCATACAAAGTAGCCACCCTAAATTGACATGATTTGATATCGCCATCCAAAATCAACACTCAAAATCTTTTTTTAAAAATGCTGCAAGTTCCGNTGACTTGAGATTCCAGGAGAAATCGCTGCTTAGTAAATCTACTCATAAAATGGAGTCCTGAAGATGTTGACAGTGCTAATAAAGGAGCTTCTAATGCTATAAAACCCAGAATCCTCACGATCTCATAAAATACATAGCTGCATTAGTAGCAAATAATTTCTTAACAGCCCCTGAATGTATTTGTTATTGACTTCACAGATTTCGCTTTTCACTCTTTACAAGAGCAACGCCTTTATTTTCCCATGCTGAAAATTTTTATAATACGTGCTCGACCACGTTGAAAGAGTGAAACGTAACATNACCCGTTATTTTAAGGAAATATCAAATTCATATTTTGGAAATTCGAATGTTTTCCTAAAATATGGAAATACCAGATATGGCCATTTTACTTAGAGAAAGAAACAGTGTAGTATCCATGTGTTGTGTCCAAATGTGTATCCTGTCCTGGCCTGTTGTAATGGACACGCTTGGAATGCCTCTCAGGTTTCTCTGCCAATTGGTGGGAGTAAAGCACTATATATAGAAAAGAGGAAGAGGAAAAGAAGGACGATTATTAAAATTCAATGAAAATGAGATTAGTTTACATCAATTAATATAACAGGAATGAAAACACAACCATTACCCATCTGACTCCATGACATAGTATGATATTGTTGGAGCGCAGCTGAATGGCTGCGTTTTCTCTTGGTTGTAACACCTTCTTATGTTATGATTACTTTTACACTGCCAAGGATAATTTTGCAGCTTTCCTAAATGCGTTGATTAAATATTTAACTGACTAGAAGACTGTGGCAATGTATCAGTANTCGCCGGCTGCCATTAGGCCAGTCTCAATGTCACTTCTCTGGCCTTAATGAAGTGGATATTTATACATGAGCCTTCTGACACTTATAAAGAAAGAAGTTTGGGAACCTCTGATTTAGGGGATAGTTTAGGGGATAGTAAAAGGTCTGCTTGAATAGACTGAGGCTTATATTTACTATGGATTTAGGGGATAGTAAAAGGTCTGCTTGAATAGACTGAGGCTTATATTTACTATGGATTTAGGGGATAGTAAAAGGTCTGCTTGAATAGACTGAGGCTTATATTTACTATGGATTTAGGGGATAGTAAAAGGTCTGCTTGAATAGACTGAGGCTTATATTTACTATGGATTTAGGGGATAGTAAAAGGTCTGCTTGAATAGACTGAGGCTTATATTTACTATGGATTTAGGGGATAGTAAAAGGTCTGCTTGAATAGACTGAGGCTTATATTTACTATGGATTTAGGGGATAGTAAAAGGTCTGCTTGAATAGACTGAGGCTTATATTTACTATGGATTTAGGGGATAGTAAAAGGTCTGCTTGAATAGACTGAGGCTTATATTTACTATGGATTTAGGGGATAGTAAAAGGTCTGCTTGAATAGACTGAGGCTTATATTTACTATGGATTTAGGGGATAGTAAAAGGTCTGCTTGAATAGACTGAGGCTTATATTTACTATGGATTTAGGGGATAGTAAAAGGTCTGCTTGAATAGACTGAGGCTTATATTTACTATGGATTTAGGGGATAGTAAAAGGTCTGCTTGAATAGACTGAGGCTTATATTTACTATGGATTTAGGGGATAGTAAAAGGTCTGCTTGAATAGACTGAGGCTTATATTTACTATGGATTTAGGGGATAGTAAAAGGTCTGCTTGAATAGACTGAGGCTTATATTTACTATGGATTTAGGGGATAGTAAAAGGTCTGCTTGAATAGACTGAGGCTTATATTTACTATGGATTTAGGGGATAGTAAAAGGTCTGCTTGAATAGACTGAGGCTTATATTTACTATGGATTTAGGGGATAGTAAAAGGTCTGCTTGAATAGACTGAGGCTTATATTTACTATGGATTTAGGGGATAGTAAAAGGTCTGCTTGAATAGACTGAGGCTTATATTTACTATGGATTTAGGGGATAGTAAAAGGTCTGCTTGAATAGACTGAGGCTTATATTTACTATGGATTTAGGGGATAGTAAAAGGTCTGCTTGAATAGACTGAGGCTTATATTTACTATGGATTTAGGGGATAGTAAAAGGTCTGCTTGAATAGACTGAGGCTTATATTTACTATGGATTTAGGGGATAGTAAAAGGTCTGCTTGAATAGACTGAGGCTTATATTTACTATGGATTTAGGGGATAGTAAAAGGTCTGCTTGAATAGACTGAGGCTTATATTTACTATGGATTTAGGGGATAGTAAAAGGTCTGCTTGAATAGACTGAGGCTTATATTTACTATGGATTTAGGGGATAGTAAAAGGTCTGCTTGAATAGACTGAGGCTTATATTTACTATGGATTTAGGGGATAGTAAAAGGTCTGCTTGAATAGACTGAGGCTTATATTTACTATGGATTTAGGGGATAGTAAAAGGTCTGCTTGAATAGACTGAGGCTTATATTTACTATGGATTTAGGGGATAGTAAAAGGTCTGCTTGAATAGACTGAGGCTTATATTTACTATGGATTTAGGGGATAGTAAAAGGTCTGCTTGAATAGACTGAGGCTTATATTTACTATGGATTTAGGGGATAGTAAAAGGTCTGCTTGAATAGACTGAGGCTTATATTTACTATGGATTTAGGGGATAGTAAAAGGTCTGCTTGAATAGACTGAGGCTTATATTTACTATGGATTTAGGGGATAGTAAAAGGTCTGCTTGAATAGACTGAGGCTTATATTTACTATGGATTTAGGGGATAGTAAAAGGTCTGCTTGAATAGACTGAGGCTTATATTTACTATGGATTTAGGGGATAGTAAAAGGTCTGCTTGAATAGACTGAGGCTTATATTTACTATGGATTTAGGGGATAGTAAAAGGTCTGCTTGAATAGACTGAGGCTTATATTTACTATGGATTTAGGGGATAGTAAAAGGTCTGCTTGAATAGACTGAGGCTTATATTTACTATGGATTTAGGGGATAGTAAAAGGTCTGCTTGAATAGACTGAGGCTTATATTTACTATGGATTTAGGGGATAGTAAAAGGTCTGCTTGAATAGACTGAGGCTTATATTTACTATGGATTTAGGGGATAGTAAAAGGTCTGCTTGAATAGACTGAGGCTTATATTTACTATGGATTTAGGGGATAGTAAAAGGTCTGCTTGAATAGACTGAGGCTTATATTTACTATGGATTTAGGGGATAGTAAAAGGTCTGCTTGAATAGACTGAGGCTTATATTTACTATGGATTTAGGGGATAGTAAAAGGTCTGCTTGAATAGACTGAGGCTTATATTTACTATGGATTTAGGGGATAGTAAAAGGTCTGCTTGAATAGACTGAGGCTTATATTTACTATGGATTTAGGGGATAGTAAAAGGTCTGCTTGAATAGACTGAGGCTTATATTTACTATGGATTTAGGGGATAGTAAAAGGTCTGCTTGAATAGACTGAGGCTTATATTTACTATGGATTTAGGGGATAGTAAAAGGTCTGCTTGAATAGACTGAGGCTTATATTTACTATGGATTTAGGGGATAGTAAAAGGTCTGCTTGAATAGACTGAGGCTTATATTTACTATGGATTTAGGGGATAGTAAAAGGTCTGCTTGAATAGACTGAGGCTTATATTTACTATGGATTTAGGGGATAGTAAAAGGTCTGCTTGAATAGACTGAGGCTTATATTTACTATGGATTTAGGGGATAGTAAAAGGTCTGCTTGAATAGACTGAGGCTTATATTTACTATGGATTTAGGGGATAGTAAAAGGTCTGCTTGAATAGACTGAGGCTTATATTTACTATGGATTTAGGGGATAGTAAAAGGTCTGCTTGAATAGACTGAGGCTTATATTTACTATGGATTTAGGGGATAGTAAAAGGTCTGCTTGAATAGACTGAGGCTTATATTTACTATGGATTTAGGGGATAGTAAAAGGTCTGCTTGAATAGACTGAGGCTTATATTTACTATGGATTTAGGGGATAGTAAAAGGTCTGCTTGAATAGACTGAGGCTTATATTTACTATGGATTTAGGGGATAGTAAAAGGTCTGCTTGAATAGACTGAGGCTTATATTTACTATGGATTTAGGGGATAGTAAAAGGTCTGCTTGAATAGACTGAGGCTTATATTTACTATGGATTTAGGGGATAGTAAAAGGTCTGCTTGAATAGACTGAGGCTTATATTTACTATGGATTTAGGGGATAGTAAAAGGTCTGCTTGAATAGACTGAGGCTTATATTTACTATGGATTTAGGGGATAGTAAAAGGTCTGCTTGAATAGACTGAGGCTTATATTTACTATGGATTTAGGGGATAGTAAAAGGTCTGCTTGAATAGACTGAGGCTTATATTTACTATGGATTTAGGGGATAGTAAAAGGTCTGCTTGAATAGACTGAGGCTTATATTTACTATGGATTTAGGGGATAGTAAAAGGTCTGCTTGAATAGACTGAGGCTTATATTTACTATGGATTTAGGGGATAGTAAAAGGTCTGCTTGAATAGACTGAGGCTTATATTTACTATGGATTTAGGGGATAGTAAAAGGTCTGCTTGAATAGACTGAGGCTTATATTTACTATGGATTTAGGGGATAGTAAAAGGTCTGCTTGAATAGACTGAGGCTTATATTTACTATGGATTTAGGGGATAGTAAAAGGTCTGCTTGAATAGACTGAGGCTTATATTTACTATGGATTTAGGGGATAGTAAAAGGTCTGCTTGAATAGACTGAGGCTTATATTTACTATGGATTTAGGGGATAGTAAAAGGTCTGCTTGAATAGACTGAGGCTTATATTTACTATGGATTTAGGGGATAGTAAAAGGTCTGCTTGAATAGACTGAGGCTTATATTTACTATGGATTTAGGGGATAGTAAAAGGTCTGCTTGAATAGACTGAGGCTTATATTTACTATGGATTTAGGGGATAGTAAAAGGTCTGCTTGAATAGACTGAGGCTTATATTTACTATGGATTTAGGGGATAGTAAAAGGTCTGCTTGAATAGACTGAGGCTTATATTTACTATGGATTTAGGGGATAGTAAAAGGTCTGCTTGAATAGACTGAGGCTTATATTTACTATGGATTTAGGGGATAGTAAAAGGTCTGCTTGAATAGACTGAGGCTTATATTTACTATGGATTTAGGGGATAGTAAAAGGTCTGCTTGAATAGACTGAGGCTTATATTTACTATGGATTTAGGGGATAGTAAAAGGTCTGCTTGAATAGACTGAGGCTTATATTTACTATGGATTTAGGGGATAGTAAAAGGTCTGCTTGAATAGACTGAGGCTTATATTTACTATGGATTTAGGGGATAGTAAAAGGTCTGCTTGAATAGACTGAGGCTTATATTTACTATGGATTTAGGGGATAGTAAAAGGTCTGCTTGAATAGACTGAGGCTTATATTTACTATGGATTTAGGGGATAGTAAAAGGTCTGCTTGAATAGACTGAGGCTTATATTTACTATGGATTTAGGGGATAGTAAAAGGTCTGCTTGAATAGACTGAGGCTTATATTTACTATGGATTTAGGGGATAGTAAAAGGTCTGCTTGAATAGACTGAGGCTTATATTTACTATGGATTTAGGGGATAGTAAAAGGTCTGCTTGAATAGACTGAGGCTTATATTTACTATGGATTTAGGGGATAGTAAAAGGTCTGCTTGAATAGACTGAGGCTTATATTTACTATGGATTTAGGGGATAGTAAAAGGTCTGCTTGAATAGACTGAGGCTTATATTTACTATGGATTTAGGGGATAGTAAAAGGTCTGCTTGAATAGACTGAGGCTTATATTTACTATGGATTTAGGGGATAGTAAAAGGTCTGCTTGAATAGACTGAGGCTTATATTTACTATGGATTTAGGGGATAGTAAAAGGTCTGCTTGAATAGACTGAGGCTTATATTTACTATGGATTTAGGGGATAGTAAAAGGTCTGCTTGAATAGACTGAGGCTTATATTTACTATGGATTTAGGGGATAGTAAAAGGTCTGCTTGAATAGACTGAGGCTTATATTTACTATGGATTTAGGGGATAGTAAAAGGTCTGCTTGAATAGACTGAGGCTTATATTTACTATGGATTTAGGGGATAGTAAAAGGTCTGCTTGAATAGACTGAGGCTTATATTTACTATGGATTTAGGGGATAGTAAAAGGTCTGCTTGAATAGACTGAGGCTTATATTTACTATGGATTTAGGGGATAGTAAAAGGTCTGCTTGAATAGACTGAGGCTTATATTTACTATGGATTTAGGGGATAGTAAAAGGTCTGCTTGAATAGACTGAGGCTTATATTTACTATGGATTTAGGGGATAGTAAAAGGTCTGCTTGAATAGACTGAGGCTTATATTTACTATGGATTTAGGGGATAGTAAAAGGTCTGCTTGAATAGACTGAGGCTTATATTTACTATGGATTTAGGGGATAGTAAAAGGTCTGCTTGAATAGACTGAGGCTTATATTTACTATGGATTTAGGGGATAGTAAAAGGTCTGCTTGAATAGACTGAGGCTTATATTTACTATGGATTTAGGGGATAGTAAAAGGTCTGCTTGAATAGACTGAGGCTTATATTTACTATGGATTTAGGGGATAGTAAAAGGTCTGCTTGAATAGACTGAGGCTTATATTTACTATGGATTTAGGGGATAGTAAAAGGTCTGCTTGAATAGACTGAGGCTTATATTTACTATGGATTTAGGGGATAGTAAAAGGTCTGCTTGAATAGACTGAGGCTTATATTTACTATGGATTTAGGGGATAGTAAAAGGTCTGCTTGAATAGACTGAGGCTTATATTTACTATGGATTTAGGGGATAGTAAAAGGTCTGCTTGAATAGACTGAGGCTTATATTTACTATGGATTTAGGGGATAGTAAAAGGTCTGCTTGAATAGACTGAGGCTTATATTTACTATGGATTTAGGGGATAGTAAAAGGTCTGCTTGAATAGACTGAGGCTTATATTTACTATGGATTTAGGGGATAGTAAAAGGTCTGCTTGAATAGACTGAGGCTTATATTTACTATGGATTTAGGGGATAGTAAAAGGTCTGCTTGAATAGACTGAGGCTTATATTTACTATGGATTTAGGGGATAGTAAAAGGTCTGCTTGAATAGACTGAGGCTTATATTTACTATGGATTTAGGGGATAGTAAAAGGTCTGCTTGAATAGACTGAGGCTTATATTTACTATGGATTTAGGGGATAGTAAAAGGTCTGCTTGAATAGACTGAGGCTTATATTTACTATGGATTTAGGGGATAGTAAAAGGTCTGCTTGAATAGACTGAGGCTTATATTTACTATGGATTTAGGGGATAGTAAAAGGTCTGCTTGAATAGACTGAGGCTTATATTTACTATGGATTTAGGGGATAGTAAAAGGTCTGCTTGAATAGACTGAGGCTTATATTTACTATGGATTTAGGGGATAGTAAAAGGTCTGCTTGAATAGACTGAGGCTTATATTTACTATGGATTTAGGGGATAGTAAAAGGTCTGCTTGAATAGACTGAGGCTTATATTTACTATGGATTTAGGGGATAGTAAAAGGTCTGCTTGAATAGACTGAGGCTTATATTTACTATGGATTTAGGGGATAGTAAAAGGTCTGCTTGAATAGACTGAGGCTTATATTTACTATGGATTTAGGGGATAGTAAAAGGTCTGCTTGAATAGACTGAGGCTTATATTTACTATGGATTTAGGGGATAGTAAAAGGTCTGCTTGAATAGACTGAGGCTTATATTTACTATGGATTTAGGGGATAGTAAAAGGTCTGCTTGAATAGACTGAGGCTTATATTTACTATGGATTTAGGGGATAGTAAAAGGTCTGCTTGAATAGACTGAGGCTTATATTTACTATGGATTTAGGGGATAGTAAAAGGTCTGCTTGAATAGACTGAGGCTTATATTTACTATGGATTTAGGGGATAGTAAAAGGTCTGCTTGAATAGACTGAGGCTTATATTTACTATGGATTTAGGGGATAGTAAAAGGTCTGCTTGAATAGACTGAGGCTTATATTTACTATGGATTTAGGGGATAGTAAAAGGTCTGCTTGAATAGACTGAGGCTTATATTTACTATGGATTTAGGGGATAGTAAAAGGTCTGCTTGAATAGACTGAGGCTTATATTTACTATGGATTTAGGGGATAGTAAAAGGTCTGCTTGAATAGACTGAGGCTTATATTTACTATGGATTTAGGGGATAGTAAAAGGTCTGCTTGAATAGACTGAGGCTTATATTTACTATGGATTTAGGGGATAGTAAAAGGTCTGCTTGAATAGACTGAGGCTTATATTTACTATGGATTTAGGGGATAGTAAAAGGTCTGCTTGAATAGACTGAGGCTTATATTTACTATGGATTTAGGGGATAGTAAAAGGTCTGCTTGAATAGACTGAGGCTTATATTTACTATGGATTTAGGGGATAGTAAAAGGTCTGCTTGAATAGACTGAGGCTTATATTTACTATGGATTTAGGGGATAGTAAAAGGTCTGCTTGAATAGACTGAGGCTTATATTTACTATGGATTTAGGGGATAGTAAAAGGTCTGCTTGAATAGACTGAGGCTTATATTTACTATGGATTTAGGGGATAGTAAAAGGTCTGCTTGAATAGACTGAGGCTTATATTTACTATGGATTTAGGGGATAGTAAAAGGTCTGCTTGAATAGACTGAGGCTTATATTTACTATGGATTTAGGGGATAGTAAAAGGTCTGCTTGAATAGACTGAGGCTTATATTTACTATGGATTTAGGGGATAGTAAAAGGTCTGCTTGAATAGACTGAGGCTTATATTTACTATGGATTTAGGGGATAGTAAAAGGTCTGCTTGAATAGACTGAGGCTTATATTTACTATGGATTTAGGGGATAGTAAAAGGTCTGCTTGAATAGACTGAGGCTTATATTTACTATGGATTTAGGGGATAGTAAAAGGTCTGCTTGAATAGACTGAGGCTTATATTTACTATGGATTTAGGGGATAGTAAAAGGTCTGCTTGAATAGACTGAGGCTTATATTTACTATGGATTTAGGGGATAGTAAAAGGTCTGCTTGAATAGACTGAGGCTTATATTTACTATGGATTTAGGGGATAGTAAAAGGTCTGCTTGAATAGACTGAGGCTTATATTTACTATGGATTTAGGGGATAGTAAAAGGTCTGCTTGAATAGACTGAGGCTTATATTTACTATGGATTTAGGGGATAGTAAAAGGTCTGCTTGAATAGACTGAGGCTTATATTTACTATGGATTTAGGGGATAGTAAAAGGTCTGCTTGAATAGACTGAGGCTTATATTTACTATGGATTTAGGGGATAGTAAAAGGTCTGCTTGAATAGACTGAGGCTTATATTTACTATGGATTTAGGGGATAGTAAAAGGTCTGCTTGAATAGACTGAGGCTTATATTTACTATGGATTTAGGGGATAGTAAAAGGTCTGCTTGAATAGACTGAGGCTTATATTTACTATGGATTTAGGGGATAGTAAAAGGTCTGCTTGAATAGACTGAGGCTTATATTTACTATGGATTTAGGGGATAGTAAAAGGTCTGCTTGAATAGACTGAGGCTTATATTTACTATGGATTTAGGGGATAGTAAAAGGTCTGCTTGAATAGACTGAGGCTTATATTTACTATGGATTTAGGGGATAGTAAAAGGTCTGCTTGAATAGACTGAGGCTTATATTTACTATGGATTTAGGGGATAGTAAAAGGTCTGCTTGAATAGACTGAGGCTTATATTTACTATGGATTTAGGGGATAGTAAAAGGTCTGCTTGAATAGACTGAGGCTTATATTTACTATGGATTTAGGGGATAGTAAAAGGTCTGCTTGAATAGACTGAGGCTTATATTTACTATGGATTTAGGGGATAGTAAAAGGTCTGCTTGAATAGACTGAGGCTTATATTTACTATGGATTTAGGGGATAGTAAAAGGTCTGCTTGAATAGACTGAGGCTTATATTTACTATGGATTTAGGGGATAGTAAAAGGTCTGCTTGAATAGACTGAGGCTTATATTTACTATGGATTTAGGGGATAGTAAAAGGTCTGCTTGAATAGACTGAGGCTTATATTTACTATGGATTTAGGGGATAGTAAAAGGTCTGCTTGAATAGACTGAGGCTTATATTTACTATGGATTTAGGGGATAGTAAAAGGTCTGCTTGAATAGACTGAGGCTTATATTTACTATGGATTTAGGGGATAGTAAAAGGTCTGCTTGAATAGACTGAGGCTTATATTTACTATGGATTTAGGGGATAGTAAAAGGTCTGCTTGAATAGACTGAGGCTTATATTTACTATGGATTTAGGGGATAGTAAAAGGTCTGCTTGAATAGACTGAGGCTTATATTTACTATGGATTTAGGGGATAGTAAAAGGTCTGCTTGAATAGACTGAGGCTTATATTTACTATGGATTTAGGGGATAGTAAAAGGTCTGCTTGAATAGACTGAGGCTTATATTTACTATGGATTTAGGGGATAGTAAAAGGTCTGCTTGAATAGACTGAGGCTTATATTTACTATGGATTTAGGGGATAGTAAAAGGTCTGCTTGAATAGACTGAGGCTTATATTTACTATGGATTTAGGGGATAGTAAAAGGTCTGCTTGAATAGACTGAGGCTTATATTTACTATGGATTTAGGGGATAGTAAAAGGTCTGCTTGAATAGACTGAGGCTTATATTTACTATGGATTTAGGGGATAGTAAAAGGTCTGCTTGAATAGACTGAGGCTTATATTTACTATGGATTTAGGGGATAGTAAAAGGTCTGCTTGAATAGACTGAGGCTTATATTTACTATGGATTTAGGGGATAGTAAAAGGTCTGCTTGAATAGACTGAGGCTTATATTTACTATGGATTTAGGGGATAGTAAAAGGTCTGCTTGAATAGACTGAGGCTTATATTTACTATGGATTTAGGGGATAGTAAAAGGTCTGCTTGAATAGACTGAGGCTTATATTTACTATGGATTTAGGGGATAGTAAAAGGTCTGCTTGAATAGACTGAGGCTTATATTTACTAAACTGTGAAAATGAAAAAGTGAAGGTGTTTACCAAAGCAAACAATCAGATTGTAACTCTCAGTTTCCATTACATATTAGAGAATAGCAGCTAGAATGTAATTGCTTTCTATAATACCTCTTAATTGTTCTGATTCTGGGTGACTGTCCCACTGTTCCGCTATACACTTTTCTCTGAAAGGGAGGGTCTTGGCCGGTCCAGGGCCGGAGTTGAACTTTCTGTGGGTGGGGTTAATGCAGCACAATGGGTGGAGCCTATTTGTCCCAGTCTCCTCTGGGAAGTATGCATTCTATGGGCAACATTTCCACGTTTCCATTCTTGCAGGCTNGTAAATCTAGCCCTGAATGTCACGTATAAAGTGGTGTAGAATAGCAGTGGTATAAATGATTGACAACCAGGTTTTCTGTTGTACATCTGCTGTNCATACTGTAAATATAATTATATTTTAGTCTGGAATGTTGTGGTGATAGACAATGACNGAGGCCGTGGATTATGTGGATTTTCATACAACACAACACAATAGTTTTCCAATGCTGTGTTGAATTATAAGAACAACATCCATATACAGCAATTTCACATTCTCTGTGTCTCTCATCGGCATAACATGTTATGATATTATGAGTACATCTTTATAAAACATTTTACAGTCATAAAAGGAACTCGGCAGAGTGATCACATGGAACACAGATACTTGAGCGCACAACTGAAGACACTTCTGAAATCACAAAGCTGTATATATTATTAGAATATTACAAGTATGCTGTCACCATGATCTTTAAATGCCCTAAGTGCGGCACCGTGTCTGAGCAACAATTTTAACCTATGCACAAAATGGATGTTTTGTTATAGACTGTAACAGCATTTAGGTCTAAGAAATGATAGCGATATACTTTATTTTTATAGACATCCAGCATGCATTTGAAAGACATTGAGAATCATGATCACGTTTTACTGTTATCCTGGCAGTACCAGATAATCCTTACAAAGACTCTCACAGAGTGAGACAGATCTCTGAAATGCTATCATAATACAGACAGACTGACATTGATTACTACTGTATATTCTACTGATGCCTCATTCTGAGATACAGTGGTACATTCATACAGCTGGTAGAGAGAAGGAAATAACAGGTTGTCTTGTATTCTCTCTCTCTCTCTCTCTCTCT
>JABWIB010008619.1:7744-19231 GCA_016617825.1 Platyplectrum ornatum | reverse complement strand
ATATTATTGTAATTATATGGTAATTAGGGTTTCTCAACCACTCTTGTATATGTAAAAAATTGTACTCAAAGGCCTAAATTTACTAAGCAGGGATATGGCAGGGAGATTGAAAAGTGGGGATGTTGCCCATAGCAGATTCGAGTTCACATTCTCCAGTGTGTAAAATGAAACTGAGAGCTTGAATCTGATTGGTTGCTATGGGCAACATCCCCATTTTTCAATCTCACTGCAATCTCACCGCTTAGTAAATTTAGGCCAAAATGTTTTTTTTTTTTTAAATTTTAGTGGGTATCTGATTTTGTACTGCAGTTCGCCTCCATGTTTGTTTGTTATTTATGTTTTGTATATCTCATACACTTTTCACTTCCAGTTTTTTTTTTTCTACATTTACTGCAGAATTGGGAAAGTGGGGATGTTGCAACCAACCATATTTGAGCTCACATTCTCCAGTTTGTAAAATGAAACTGAGAGCTTGAATCTGATTGGTTGCTATGAACAACATTCCCACTTTTACTTAACGGCATGTTCACATAGAAATCACTCTTAAGCCTGGATCTGTTTCTTGGTGATTGGGATGAAATAGGATAGATAGGTAGCTTCAGTGGTACTTGACCTGAGTTACCCAGAGAGGGTAACTCATAAAACAAAATGGTTTTCCATTTCCTGAACTAAGCATTAAAGAAACATATTTAGGATTGTAATTTCATGTAGTCACAAAGAACCCGAACCTCTGTCTATCTAGAAAGCCGTGTGCCTCAAGACATTGCAAGACATTGAGTGGACTAAACCCACACAACAAAGTCATGTCAAAGTACAGAACTCTGATCTGTCAGAAACCATGGATCAGAGTTCTGAAATAAAAAAATTGTGAAATAAAAAAAAAACAGCAATATGGGGTGGAGCTTGAGTGTGGGATTTATGCAAATTATGTCTGAAGCCACACCCCTACACATTAAAACTCATATGTATTCATATGGGTTACTGAGGATTCTCGACATCAGGGCTTTATTTATAAACTGAAACAATATTTGTGGCTCTTCCCGGGTTCAAGAAGGAACTGATGATTCTCGGGAGTCTCACATAAATACCTAGAGCGTTAGTAATCCTGCTATGTTTCCATATTTGTATGAAATCAGTTGTTTATGTAATAAACTTTAAATACCCAGGGCTTGAAGAAAAGCAGTCTGTCAATACTGTGGCATTATTACTATTATTACTATATATTCTCACACTTCTACTTCTTGAATAAACCATTGTCATCATCAATGACTGAAATAAACATACATTGTACCTGCCCTGTCCCAATGTTTAGTGCTGTGTGAGTCATAGTATTATACAGTAGGCATTGAGGAGCCAGGGTGTAGGNTTCACACTGAATTACATAATGAAACCTTGTCCCCGCTGGTCTCATTTATCACAGGATTTGTACATTCGTGAGGGCAAAGGCAGCTGATCTGAAGAAAGTAATAGGCAGCACAAGTGCCCAATACATCTCAATGAAAAACGTTTGCATTAGACATTGACTTTTGTTAAAGACTATCCATCAAATGAAGACAGTGGAGGATATCCACAAAATGGCTGCCTGATGTATATACAGTGGCTATATTATTATTACACTATTGTTATACGAAACCATAACATAGTGGGCTTATCCAATGTTTTATCAGTAATAGATTTTCAGTCCTATTCCAATAAAACCATATAGCATTTCCTTTGACTTTTCATATTCCAAAATAAATACTTCCAATGTATTTTATTTATAAATTGTACTATGAACGGACTGTATTGGGCATCTGGCGTATTTGGCAATTGTCACATGGGTGGAAGTACTGTAGTACGGGAGCTGCATAGATGGAAAATTCCGTCCATGGTGATTGTGCCATTATTAAATCAGGATCTGGCCCATCATGCTCATTTAAGACTGTTTAATAAAGGCTAAAAATAAGAAACAGAAGAAAATGAATTGGTAATCACAAGACTTTATATCAGGGTTGTCAGCTTCCACAGAATGTCCGGGAGACTCACAAATTTTGTGTAATTCTCCCTGAATCCTAGATCGGCAAATTACCCAGGACCTGGAGTGTGGCAGTGACTTCACGTCAATCGCGGTCTCAGCCCTCATCGGTACTCTGGTGGGCAGAGCTTGATGATGTCAAACTGCACCTATCAATAGCAATTGTGAGCAGATTGCCGTTTGGGGCGGGGCTTCAACTCCCATGCTGCTGGCTTGTGGTTTCTCCTGGGATCNGGAGAAAAGGTTTCAGACATATAGACAATCAAACATTTTAGAAAATGGTTCACCATAACAGNTATCTTATAAAATAAGGAAGCATGGCATCTGTCTGAATGAATGCTTTAAGTATATTAATTCTTAGACTTGTTCTCATGTAGAAATACCATTATTAAGTGTATATTTCACCTTCTTGCCATAAGACTGTGTAAGTGCGTATTGGACCAAGCTGCTGAGGATGTAATTACATAGCTATGCCCACCAGTGAGGTGTACGCAATGAGATAATGTTACCATGGCTGAATGCTTGAATTGGGAGAATTTGGGCAATGGTAATTAGCTTTGCATTATGCCTAAGATTCCCATCTGTTTTGTCTTTCCAAGTCAGTCACTAGATGTGAAGTTCCAAAATAGAACAGAATAAATAGCATCAAACAGAAAATAACAATGCAATAAAAAACATACAAANACACATGACATGAAGTGTCTCGTGAACAAAGAGCTGTACACTATTAGAAGTCATGGCAATTAGAAAAGCCTTTGCCGTCACATTTTCCTCCACTTCCAATGCCATAATTCAACTTTACTTGTGAACATAAAGGGGATCTAGTCCACTTAATACCTCTCCGTTCTTCCATCCCTTTTTCTTTACTCAATACTTTCTGCTAAATAACTTTTCTGATGCAGTTTATAAAAGCCAGCCAACAGCTTAATATGCAAAGCAGATGACAAATCTGGAGGTCTGAATAATAATGGATATTTATTTTAAATTCATGGATATAGTGTATTTCTAGACATAGAATCTTCGATGGCTACTGCACAGAAATCATCTAGGGCTCCATTTACAAAAACCCGAAAGCTTCCATTTCAGACGATAACGCACATTTTCATATAAAAGCAAATNAAAATTTGAAATGGATGTTTTTCATATTTACAGTCCCTCGNAGTGGTGATTAACACACTGCTCCGAGAGTAGTAAAAATATATGAAGATGGCGATATTACCTCTGTCTCCCCATAGACCTTCATTTTCCTCTCTCTAATAAAGAGAGGAAAAGGTGGAACATATGGGGTGACCATTAGGATAGTGTCAATATAGCTAAAAAGTAAAAAAATNTAAAACTTACCAGACCGAACCATTTTTCATTTTCCAGCATTGACTTACTGCACATGTGCCGGGAGCCCCTGGACAGTGTAGAGGACTAGAACACAATTTGGCCTAGCAAAGGTCATCACCTACCTGTACATTGACATTATTATTAGTCAGTATGTGAATCCTCATCTCTTCTGGCATTTCAAACAATACTTACACAGCGCTGTCACAAGTCTAGTTAATTTTCACTCTTGGACCTCAGTGTTTTGAACTACAGGATTGGTCAAGTGGGGATGTTGCCCATAGCAACNATATTCTTGTACAGATGTCTCTCTTAGACATACAGATGATACTTATTTTTGCCATTTTATGCTCTGGGCTACATCAAGTTCCCAGCAAATGTATACTGAGAATTGCCATTTGGTGTATTCATCCAGCTGTGGATTGTGTATTCAATCAAAAATGTAAGGCTTACATAGGAAACACAGTAATAATTAATAATTTTACTATATCCAAATCCAAACCAGACCATTTTTGAACCTACAAGTTGATGTTAGCGTGACATTAGCCCCCTTTGAACATCAGTTATTATTTTGGAGCTTGTTATATAAACACATTAAAGGCTCAAAGAAATACAGTATATTAACATAAAACATTAAGGAGATTCTGTTTTCCATTAGACTGTAGTGTGATGCTAGCAATAAACAAAGGAAAGAATGTGGGAATGGTCCAAGATATTAGTGATCAGTGCTCTGGTGTGGCTCTCTTAGTGTCTCTAATATGCNCTATGTACATTGGAAAAGAGCTAAAAAAACATGACAAACACATAAATCTTCCAACGTTTGAAATTCTATGTTTGATTAGTTTATTGTTTTTTTGTTCCTTGCTATTCCAAGGATTGTCTGCATTATAATTGTAATTGGCCTACATGTATCTAGATATTTATTGTGCCTGTCCCCTAACACCTCAATCAAATTTCAATATCCACTAATCATATTCACCTTACAACCTTTATCATATTACAGTGTAACCCTATTTTTGATGTTTGTGAGTGGAGACCCCCTCCCCTTGCACGGAAGGGATTTACTTCCCGCCAACCACCTTGTATATTCCCATAGTGGACCAGATCCAGACTTGAAAATAAGAGAGGAATGTTACACCTGGACAAAACCATGATAAATCGCTGGGGAGATAAATTTGATTTCTTGGAAACAGAACTAGAGTTGAGAGGTGATGTGTGTATCTGTGTGCAATATGTATTCTCCCTGCATGCAAACACTAACACTTATTTTACCTCCCCTGCAATTTATCATGGATTTGCCCAGGTGTATCTTATTTTGAAGTTAAATGTGCATAAAACAGCTACATCTCTCAAATGTAGATCCGGTCCTAGGTCAGGAGGATACAGTTATAAATAGAAGTATAGGGAAATTTCCCATTAGGTTTGTTGCAATTAGTGGGATGTGGTTTGCCGGCAGCACTTTTTTCGACAGGGCAGTTGTCTACAACGGGATGCGTGACCATTGTGACAGGGGGCTCCCCAACAGTGGTAGTTGTGAAACTCCCGCAGTGCTGACAGGTCAGTATGTCAAATTCTGCCCCTAACTTTCCCCTTACACTATCCTGACCAAGTCCCGGCAGATTTGCGGCTCTCCTGGGATACCGGGAAAACTGTCCAAAATTCACAGGACTCCCAGATATTCTGGGAAAGTTGAAAACTCTACCTAGATGGCACATAAAGGGGTGGGGCCTAGTGGGGCTTATTTGTACTATTTTTGCCAATGGAAATGCTGGGAGTCATGAAAGAGGAAGAGCATAATGGAAACTCTCCACACGTAAATCTGGCAAATTCTGTAGCGTAATCTGAATCTAAGAGGGAAAAATATGGTAATGCAGAAATATTTAGGTAGGTGCCAACTCTTGTAACTTTGAGTGCAAGGAAAGTGTCCTTACCTTAGGAAGGTATGATACTCTGATACTCTGATCTCGAAATGAAGATACCTTTGGGATTTGAGAGTTCTGGAGTTACGATACTGTTTCCTTCCAACTGTCACTACTTAAAATATTATCTTTTTGTATTCAGTATATATATAATAGTTATATAAGCATTATGCAGAAGAAAATCACAGATTATGATAAATAGGAGCTGTAAAACAAAAAACCTGAAAATCTAGTGTTTAATATTCATACAGTGGGTCAAAACAGCCAAAGACGTTATTCTGTTAATTGGATTTAATTAAATGTGTTAAATGAAATGTGTTATCTTGTGTGAATGAATGTCAGACAATACTACTGGCTGTGCGAAGCAAATTCATAACACAGGTTGTTANCAATATTGAATATTTCATGCAGATTGCCAGCCAGAAAAGTTCTCCTAATCACTGTTTGTACTTGCATGTTATGGCTTAGCTTAATACATCCTGCAGTTGCTCTGTGCACAAGTAATCAGATTACAGGGTGTACTGATCCATATTTAATATGTTGTGCTTGTATTCAGGATATTTTACAATTAGACGGATCTATCACCCTTGTGATTCTAATTCCTTTTTCTGAAACCAATTTGTCATGCAAATAACATGAACGTTATGCGAACTTTGATTTCTTTGTATCGACTCAGCAGGTATTAACCAGGGTCCAAAACATTTATCTATGAGAACATGGACTCCAATCTAATCTCCATTTTTCAGGATATTATTGTAATTATATGGTAATTAGGGTTTCTCAACCACTCTTGTATATGTAAAAAATTGTACTCAAAGGCCTAAATTTACTAAGCAGGGATATGGCAGGGAGATTGAAAAGTGGGGATGTTGCCCATAGCAGATTCGAGTTCACATTCTCCAGTGTGTAAAATGAAACTGAGAGCTTGAATCTGATTGGTTGCTATGGGCAACATCCCCATTTTTCAATCTCACTGCAATCTCACCGCTTAGTAAATNGCTTAGGTCAGGATCAGGTCATAGTGCTTGATTTGGGAAAAAATAATATGGTACGATCTGGGATTCAATGGGGCAGTTTTGGAAGTGTGGTCATTTGTAGTAAAAGAACAATCCAGAACTCATATATTCTAATATTCTTTCAAGCTTTATAATTATAACACAGCTGTGTGATCACATATTTAATAGCAAGATTTAGATCTAATGTTATTTTACTTAGGATTTAGTTCAACTACATCTTTATTCCAGTCTAAGCATNTGTGCTGTTTTTATTACTTTTAATTCAATAAAGCATGCTCAATTTGTTATAGAAAAGGCTGCGCCATAAAACAGATCAGTGAAATTAATGTAAGAGTGGGTGGTACTATTAATGAGTGCTCTGCTGCTTGTAATTCTGTGGTTCAAGTTACTTTCCTGTGGTTGGACTATAAAGCTCTTGTTCTACTTAAACTGAGCAGCCTATATACAATTAACACCATATGGCTAGAAGCACATTATACTCTTTCATGTCACTCAGCAGGTCAAGCGTAGAGAATAATGACTGGAGTAGGAAATTATAATTGTCGATCACACCTTTGTCATTTCGGTTGGACATGGCTTTATATAAAGGTCACATCCTGTAAACTCACTTTGAACATAATGCATTGCTAATGATTCATTTCGCTAAATAACACTGACCTGAGAAAAATGTAGCAACCAAAATGCAGGTCTAGATACGTAGTGACATCATACAATGGGTAGAATAGGGGTGATTATACCAAAGGCTTTAGTTATTTGTTATTTTATAAATGACTGGACAGAAGTCTAATAGAATTAGAGGTAGCAGCATCCACAGACATAACTTTCTTTGCTTTGATTCTAACTCTGGAGCAAAGCCAAGTTGCCGATAGTGATTTTCAAATTACATTTGTTTTGTACTATCTGTGTATTAAAACGTCTTCCCTTCCCAATGTTTTCATGAGTCACTCAGACAATCACAATTGTTACGCTTGATATGCAAATTGTTCGGTAATGTAAGAAGTCTCCTCCATATGTTGTTTTAAGTCTTCCTTCCGTGATTGTTATGCTGCATACCAGAAACCATGACTGGCTCATATTATTGTAAATGCTTCGCTACAGTTTACAGTTAGTCAATGTACATTATATATATATATATATATATATATATATATATATATATACAGAATGTTATTTCTTTTTTACACTCTTTTGTTACTTTAATAAGGCAGCTAAGTTAGTAATTCCAATTAAGTGGTGTTCATCCTATGACCTATGACTGGCTGACTAAAATTTTTTGGACTAATTATACTCCGCTTCTGCTGATGTTTGATTCCGGGCTCAATACTTGGCCCCTGCTTAGGACTGCAGCGATATATATATATTCTAATTGATATATATNGCTTCTCCTTCAGTAGTGTCTTCTTTTCTCTGTGGTTTCACTCTCTGTTCGCCCCCTTCTCCCCGTACCTCCTTGTTTTCTACTGTAGTTTTGGTGCCAGAATTCCTGGATATGAGACTCCTCCATTACCTGTATTGGGATTGTATGGTTACCATATTAACTCAATTAATGTTCTATATGATTGTTGTGCTGGTGTAATTTATCTTATTCCATGGATCCCTCTCATGCTGTTCTTGTACCTGTATTTCCAGATTTGCCAATGTTTCTCTGTTTTCTCATGTACTACTTTGTACTTGATGTTTTTCTTTTTATATATTTAAATAAACACTATACATACAACATTTTATTTCTTTTTTATTCATTATTTTCCTAGTTATCGGACACATACACATGTATATTTGTGAAAGTATCTCACACTGGTAGAGACTATTATTTTCAAGATACCAGAATCTGGTCATTCTATAATATCTGTTATTGTCATTCACGAATATATAATGTACCCCTACATATTTCTTTGTGAGAGCAGTGCAGGAGAGGGTATGGAATCCCCCGTCCTTTCCGTCTTTTGTGCAGAAATGGCAGGGTATAACTGAGCTTCAGACCACTATCTGCACCCGTCCCCCTAAACCCTTAATATATTGTAAAACTTCAATCTCCCCCACTTACCTCGTGTAATTTAGGTGTAATAAACATGTGGAGATCAGGGAGCCCACTGCCTGGGAGTCTATTTGATTAACGTCCTGGTTTATCCTGAAATCTTGTAGAATCTTGCTCTGGTTTTCTGGTGTCTCTCTGCTCCCCCTTTGTCCACACTCTCTTTCCCAATCCACCCTTAACTTTTATCAGTTATCGTATGCAATTCTATGCACTTGTGATCCTGTTTCTGTANGGAGCATTGTTGGCATTGTTACACNATGTCTTGTGTATTTCTTTCTAATAAAAACAGTTTACACAAACAAAGAAACATCAGGGAAATGTGTCCGACTTCCGCACTCTGTTCTGGATCCCATCCATTGTCTCTTGTCTCTTAGCTGTTATTTGACATTGAAGGATTTTCATGATAGATTATCTTTTGTTTCATAGCCCTTACTGAAAATGTTCAGTGCTGGCAAATATATGATAATAATATTTTTTCNCAGTGTAGAGGACTAGAACACAATTTGGCCTAGCAAAGGTCATCACCTACCTGTACATTGACATTATTATTAGTCAGTATGTGAATCCTCATCTCTTCTGGCATTTCAAACAATACTTACACAGCGCTGTCACAAGTCTAGTTAATTTTCACTCTTGGACNTCAGTGTTTTGAACTACAGGATTNGNNAAGTGGGGATGTTGCCCATAGCAACTCATCTGATTCACGCTCCCATTCTCCAGTATGTAAAGTAGAACTGGGAACTTGAGTCTGATTGATTGAGATTGGCAACATCCCCACTTTTCCAATCCAGCAGTTTAATAAATGTAGACCTTGGTGTCACCTGTGTTGGAAGTTATGGTATAAAGCGTTTTAATTTAGCACTTTGTTTTAGTGTCTACACTCTAATGCAGGGCTCAATTGATCCTTTGTGACATGGCAACTATAAATATGGATCTGGTGTCGAGAATTGCAATTTCAGTAGGATAGAATAGAGGATTTGTATCACAGGGTGACTATGGAGGACACCCTGCAGCCACCTCTCCCTTACTCCTCTTACCCATATATACCCNGCTCTTACATTTTTGTTCTGGCTCTATGAAAATAAAATAATTTGGTACCTGCTGTAGTGTATTCTGTTGTATAGTTTTGCCTCCATTATTACCATGTAATGGGTTCATTAGCATAATTTTGAACACGTTAAAGTAATGTCAGACATTGTGTTCACTATGATAGACGTCTAATAAAAGCTCCCGTAAAAAAAATGCATTTTCAGAAAAACTCTTGAATAAAAGAGCTTATGAACACTTATCCTAACAAAGACAAAAAAGGTCATTATATCTTTGTACTTTTTNTTCCTTTTGTGACTCAATACATTTAAAATGTAAATGAATTACATAAAATAAACCCCTCTGACAGCTGTTACAAATTCCTGCTCATCGATTTACAGCCAAGGCTAGAAAAGTTTAATTTGGGCCGCTACAAGTACCCATTTATCAACTTGCTCTACACGCCAGAGCCGAGATGTGATAAATAAGCAAGCTGCTGTACTCTCTTTACATGATGTCAGTGTAACATGCTGACATTCATCTATATTTTATTTGCTAAATTTGTTTCAGTGGAAACGCGAATGATGTTTTCTAAAAGGTTTCAGCCCAAATCATTTAAGCTGTTGGTTTAATTAATGATGCAGACAGGATACTATTCATTAAGGAAGGGTTTTGTTTGAACTCACAGTTGATGATGTGAATCGGTGTGGTCCAGATTGTACCATGTGGTGGGGTTTTTTTTTATTTTTCATAATAGAGGTTTTTATAATGGTTGCTCAATCAGACTAGCACAGATGTTGCACAAATGTCAGCATATTTTATTTGTTGTTGTGAAAGTTTCAGAAGCATGCTAATTAATACTTAGGCCAGACATTGCATGGCTTTTTCTACATCCATTAACAGTCTTTCCTATGCGGCTATAGTAATTTAATAACTATTTAATATGTACAAGTGTTTTTGTTCATGTGTATTAAAGTATATAACATGATTGCATATTTAAACAACGCTTTNTAATGTAATGACCTTCTTCTATACCCAAATATATTTTATTAACGGTGTCCTGGGCAAAAATATGTCATGATGAAAAGCANGGGCAGGGCGTGGAGTGAGTACTAACGGTAAACGCTACCCAATAAATACATAAGNGAACCAATTTATTATGTATTTGTACAAATCAGCAGATTACTAGTCTGGCCTTCACAGTCATAAGTANTTCATATAAGCTTGTGTGCAGGGCCCCCTGCCCACNTATTCTNTCTGTTACCACCCAGTCATGTCTTATAGATTGTTAAAATTGTAACGCCCTATGTAATATGATGGCGTTATATATAAAAACCTGTTCATAAATAATGTTACTACTGCATAAAGTTCTTACCTAGTAGCTTTGATACCAAAAATACAGTTTTGTTTCTTAGGTCACATAGAAAATAACGTCATTAAGTGGACCAATTCAAAATGTCTGTTCTTTTAGCTCAGGAAACAATCTGTCTTTTGTAAAATGTCATATGCTCTTAATACTATCAGTGACCGTTAAATGAATCCAATAAGAATTCAGTTTGTTTCATATTCATAATGAAGCCCTCTCGTTATGCGCCTGTAACAATGGCATCCAATGCTGTCTTAGGCCTATTTTAATAAAATACAGCAACACCTAACTTTTAGGAGCAAATACACTAAATACAAATATATCATTAGTCGCGTAACTTTTTGTTTAACCTNGTATATTACATGTGATATAACTACTATATACAGGAAATCAATTGGCTAGTCTTGGTAAACAGCAATTGTTTAGCCACTATCACTTCCCTCTCAACCGTTTTGTAAATAATGACCACAAAATTAGTTTTTNTGACACAATTGTAATAACTGCAGCTCTATTCATTCTGTCAGGTTATAACACATGGTGCAATGTATTAGTGATTAACTATATTATTANCAGAATATAATAAATTGTGTAACCATAATAATATTAAAATCATGAGATGGATACAATGCTGATCTGTTTGATCTTTGCTTTAAAATCATCGTCATCATCACCCGAGGTGCAAGGATTCTCAGCTCCTTGCTACCTTGTTTTACAATCATGTTGCTATTGGCATTGCTAAACTGCAATGAACAGAGAATCTCCTATTATTCCTAATGACTACT
>JABWIB010008612.1:0-18605 GCA_016617825.1 Platyplectrum ornatum | reverse complement strand
ATATATATATATATATATATATATACATACATACATACACATAACAACCAACCATTCTATACACAACGTCTTCTTCTATAGAAGCGTAAAACATGGAACAATGAATTGGAAGCAGTGTTTTATATTTTGTGCATAAAGTATATACTAGTAACGCTTGCTCATCGTCCCAGCGGATTGGAACATATCAGGACATATTCATTAACCCCATATATACTGCACACAGTNACCGCATATCTACATACTGTACTATGTACATTAGAATGAATGGAGCTTATAACAGATGCCCTTTAGAAGTGCCAAAGAAACCTCACACCCGTCATTAAGCTTATTCCGGATATCATGGACACTTTTATTCACTTATAATATATGTTTTCTAACCTGAATTAATAGAAAAGCTATAGATGTCCATTCACTTCTATTATCCTCTATACCCTCCGTGTCCACTTCCTCAGAATATATAACAACACACTAAACGGTTTTGTGGTTATTCTAGCATTTTACTATAAAGCAGTTCCACAATGGTATAATAAGAGGTTTAGAAAAATATCTATATTTTCCATATATAGACATCAGTGCAATGGTGATATCTCCTTAGCGCAATGGTTATATGTCATATTATATTATGAATAGAAGTCTTCAAAAAGTCACTTATGGACTGTAAAGCCGCATTTCATCACTAGTTATTGTTCAGCTATGAGGCTTCTGAAAAGTGACAGGTTATACCACTATATCCATACCCACTGTGATATTATTATTATTACACTAATAAAAATAATAATAATAATAATAATAATAAACCCTATTATCCACCTTTCCTTTATTTCTACTTAACAATGAAGAATTATCAACTTTAATCTTAGACAGAAGTCTTCCATGGGTTGCTGCTCAGCCACCACCTGCTAAGCACATAGCCGGCATTATACAGTGCCATTCACCACCACAGCCTTCCACTCACTGTCAAACCCGAGTCACGCGGGCGGCTCTAGGACCCCGCGGCGGTAAACCGTCGCCTTGACAACGAGCACAGATTCCGCGCGCAACCAAGCGGNTCCCTTTAATAAACGAGATTACCCGCTTCTCACCTCCGACCACAACTACTTACCGGCACCGATCCTCTCAGCGGCAGGTAAGAAGAACAATGATCTCTGCACCTCAGCTTGACACAACTGGCACGTCAGGTGACTCCAGATCNCGCTCAACTCGCTGGCAGGAAAGGGGGGGGGGAGTCAGAAACCGCCTCGGTGACAGCACAGCGATCTTATAATGTGGTTACAATATCATTGCCCCCTCGTCATTGACATACAAACACAAACACGTTCATCCACCGAGACCATACACGGAAAGCTTTATTCTACTCAGTNTAATAAGTGCTGTAAGCGCTGCACCCCGTTTTAAAGGCTTTTCGTGTTGGTACGTTCCAAAGCCCGCCCATTTCCGTGGCCTGTAGCTGTGGACGAGCCAGAGGAATGAGGGCGGCTCCTGCGGCTGACGTCATGGGAATGGAAGTTGGGCAGAGGTGAGGGCTGTCTTAAAGAGGCCGCCTCATGTCATGAAGTTACGTAAGAGCTGGAGGCGGCCACTGAGAGTCTATCATACAGTGCCTCCCTTATACCTCTTTTTCACCAAAAAACCCGGGTCAGACCCTGGAATTTACCCAGGTCCAAAAAAAAAAGACTCCTATTCCACTAAGTGTCAACACAGGGTTTTTCCTGCTGAGTCAAATATGCATATATGTATAGTATAGTATTCATGCTGCAGCATATGCCGGCACTACATTATGAATGAGTATAGTAGTGTGACATGGCGGCATATGCATGGCCGGCGCTAGGTCTGCGGGCGCCCTAGGCAGACCTAGCACCGCACCCCCTGTCGCAGAATGACGCAGCGTCGTGACGTNATCACGTCACGCCGGTACCTCTGTACACTGCATATGAGGGGAAACCCAGGTTGCTGCTGTTTCCACCGCAGTGACCCGGTAAAAAAACATTTAAAAACCCTGCATGGGTCTTTTGCTGATACCAATAATTCTTCTAAGTTACTGACTCTCCTGGAATTTTCACGAGGGCTCACAAGGATTTCGGGCATTGCTCCAAGAACCCCTGGATATTCATAGGCAACCCTAGGCGTAGACCAGACAGGCGGCCGTCTATGGCCCAGTCACCCAGGGGGCCCTGCGCTGCCAACTCCACACCAGAGCTGGCTGTGCAATCCCCTATTGCCGAGCGGCTCCTGGTTGGCTGTGACCCGCAGCAGTGGGGGATTAGATTGGGCGGCTATTACTGGTGGAAGAGGCACCACCTTCTATATTTTTGCCTCGGGTCAATTCTGCCCAAGGTCCAAATGGTTTAAAATGGAGCCTTATAATGGACAGGGGGTGGGGCTAATAGTCAGCATTTTTCCCCATATTCTCTTCCCCAAAGTTGCTATTTTTTGTTTATCATGAGATTTAAATGGAAAGAGTTGGCAACCCTGTACTATCCTAGAGTGTGGAAATAAAGCAAGGTGTTTATTAGGGGGTTTACATTCCACCTCTACCTTTCCGACCACCGAAGTAGAGGGGAGTGACAGGGGTGTTCACTCCCCTCTGCCTCTCCCTTTCCCTCTCTCGGCCTGCCTGAAGGGGTGCATGGGAGTCATGATTCAGCCCTTCACGCAAGTATCCAGGGCCTAAATTTACTAAGCAGGGAGATTGCAGGGAGATTAAAAAGTGGGGACATCGCCCATGGCAACCAATTAGATTCAAGCTCTGAGTTTAATTTTACATACTGCAGTATGTGAGATGGAATCTGATTGGTTGCTATGGGCAACATCCCCATTTTCCAATCTCCCTGCTTAGTAAATTTAGGCCCAGATCTCCACACATGATTGGGGATTGACAGGAGAGTTCACTCCCCTCAGTTTAGGCCATAAGACCTCTGTGCATGTACGGAGCATACGCAAGGACTGCATCTGGTACAATATGTTTTTTTTGTACCTTGGTTAACAAAACTAGTGTACACACAGTTAATTCTTTTTCATTCCTCAGCAGTAATGGGAGAAAATGGTTGCTAAACACTGATGTAATAATACTGCAACCTGAAGACGGCATAATATACACAAGATGAAATATAACAGCAACTTTATTTGGCACACGAGAAGTAAGAAACAGCCCTTGCTATGTAGGTGCAATAGGACACTAACATATTTATTATTTATTTATTTATTAACAGATTTTTCATATAGTGGCATCAGATTACGTAGCGCTTTCACGTACGTAGCAATTTCAACAATAAATGACTGGGTGGGGAAGAGGGCCCTGCAGAAACACGCACCTCTGAATTGAACGCAGGTAAAAAGGGTAGCCTTTTTCCCAGCAGTCAGAGCCCTATATGCAGACGTTGGAGCTTCTACAGCCTCAGCCTCTGCACTTTACTAGCATTGAAATAGGATTGTCAGTGATTTTTATTTTGCAATGATAAAACAGGTCATTTCCTCCTAAAAATTGGCCTGCATCTATGACCTAAATCCCTGAGATGGTGTAAGACATGCGCAATGATCATTCTCTCTGCACATCCGCCTAGGAAACAGGCAAATATGTAGCTCTGAATCAGCTATAATATTTGCTCTNTACTACCATTAAGAAAATGTAATCTTATCAAACCTTTTATGAATGACAGCATTAAGCAGCGAGGCATATATTTGTGTCATTAAGCTCTGCTGTGGGTCAAAGGTGAATGGTCAGTTCCATAGATAAAGAGGTACATGACTCGCGTTAATCTATAACTTTTTTATATTACCGAAGTCCTACTTTATCATGTGTACCAACTCCTTTATACCTTTTAGGGACAAACCTTTTTTTCTACTTTTCTTACAAACTATCAGGTTGGGCTTGGCAAAACTACAAAGAATATAGACTAGTCACATAAATGTGCACAAGTATGGAACCCAGTGGCACAATATATATGTTCTCTACAATAATATATATGCAAATAAACACAAAATTACTGACACAATACCGAATGTAATAAAAAAAATTATAATTAGTGATAAATTCAAGATTAAAATAGGCAAAAAAATATTATTAGAGGCATCTCCAGAATTAACNGCATAGGAAGTAGAACTTTTAATTATCAAGCCATGTAGTAAATATTCTATTACTTTATTACTGGTAATAAGGAAGATATGCTGTAGGTAGGAGCTCCAAGCAGTGAATAAGGCGCCTCCTCTCTGTGTCATCAAGCCTTGAAGAAACCTGCAGTTCACTCCAGTTTATTCTAAGTAACCCAGTGATTAGTTGTGAGAACAGAAACAATGTGTAATCAGTGCATTGTTGTGGTGCTGCCAAAGTTGTGCTTTAACATTTTTGTTGGTGGATGTGTTAGTATTTTATAAAAATTATCATTTTAATATAATACTTTGTTTACCCAAAAAGGAAAATCTAAATAAAAAAGAAAAACAATATGAATATGCAGAAAAAGCATGGGAATGCAGTGGCCCAACAGTCCTAACCTTTGTAAACAAAACTTGGATAGTGGGTATAAAACAAAGTGGATTTACAACCTCAGCACCCTAACTTGTGCAATCAATGTTTCTTGGAAGCTTATATCCAATTCTGATCTTACTGAGTTGCTATTTCTGTTTCAGTTACATTACCATTACATTCCCCTATTCAGTCACATTTTTCTCTCTCCCATCAAACTAGAACACTGTATTGTGATTTAAATGTCATCGCTACACCCAAATAATCATTTATAATTTGCTGTCCCAATAATAATTCTAACTTTACATACTCCCTCATAAAATACACCTATTCTGTTACTTACAGATCACTTTGGGCCAGATACAGTCTGCGGAAACCAGAAATTGTGCAGTGACGTTAAGAGCACTTTTCCCTATGTGTGGAGGTGTGGTTTGCACCCACGGCCGGTCACCACACACTTATTAAATCACACCAATTTGCCACCCATTACCCTGAACTGAGATACAAAGGGATATTGCCATAACTGGTGCTAGAATCCCCACACTTAGGACAACTATTATCTTTGCTCATATACAATCTACACATGCAGTATGTAAAAATGTACCTGTTGGAATCATGTGGAATAGGTAGCTTGAATAGTGCATAACACTGTAATCCAATCCTCGTCATCCACTTATATGGCAGACCTCAGGCTAGAATATACAGTGGATATCACACCTTGTGCTGGTAATCAAAGACTTGCACTTGCTGTCTCCTGATTGTGTCTCCTGTGGTCCTTGTCTCCTCCTGCTCCGCAGCATTCTCTCCCGCTGTCTCGGATCTCTGGCCCTCTTTCTTCCTCTTATTCTCTCCTCAGCCAGTCTTCTCCAGGTCCCTCTCTGCTCTCTATGGTGCTTAGCTTATTTCCTGCTCTCTCTCTCTCTCCATTGGCCCACACTTTCTTCCTCTCTTCACCCGCAGCCCAGTCCAGCTTTGACCCTCTCTTAAGTTGCTTAAGTCTCTCTCTTGCTCTCCTTCTCTCTCTCTCTCTCTCTCTCTCTCTCCTCTTATTCTATTTTTCATCCAATGGCTCCTGGCGTTATTGCTTAGTCCTCACTACTTAGTAGTTTTCTGGTTACTGTGTTTTCCATATCGCTGTCTCCAGTTTTATTGTGTGTTTTTTTTTGTCGTGTACTGTTGTGCTCTCGCTCTACTCTATCCTATCTCAGGTGTGAAGGGGTTGCTACTCGGCACCGCAACCTGCCGTGGGACCTACAGCAAGCAAATTCATCCCCACCGTTAGGGACAAGGGTGAAGTCCAGTCCCAGGTTAGACTCTGCGCCCAGGCCAGTAGCTACCTGTGTCTCTTTTGTCTGTGGCTGGGTGAAAGATGGACTGGAGATGAACACATACAGGAAGAAATGGATGGATTGGAGACATACAAGTGCACAATTTAGAAGTCTGGAGACATACAGGGGTACAAAGATACAACGATAATCTTTTTCCTTGGATTTGTGTATATTATTTTTGCTAATATTTTAATAAAAATGTCTGACCTTTACTAAATACTTTATGTGTTACATTATTTTTTCCTACTACTTAAAAGCGAATTGCTTGGTAATTATTTTGACATAGGGATGCCTTGGAAAAAAAAGTGATAGAGACCCTAAGNGTGCCTAAGTTCCGGAACCACTGTAAAATAGTATTATGGCGAATGTACCTATTGTGCCATTCTTTAAGGTTGTAGAGTGGCTCGCAGCTCCCTCTCCTTATACCTCACCAGGTTATCTTTGTGCGAGATTCCCACAAATTCTTAAAACACTTGAAGAAAGATTTGAAGAAACTTCCTTTTAACTTAGAGTAAAACCTGGTATGTTGGTTTATACAGTATAATGCTCATGTTGGGTTTGAGCTTTAGTAAATGTGTTTTTTTTACAGCAGGCTTGTAACTGCTGATTATTGAAAATGACTGCATACGTTACATTTTGTTGACATGAATAAATATTTGCATGCATTTTTTTTACTTTCGCAAAGTTTGATTTGCTTATGTAATTATTATGTTTATACCTTCATTTAATAATCTGGTATACTTTTCTGCATTACAAAAAAAACATGACACAAATGCATTTGTGCTTTGCAAGGCTTTTAATATAATACAGATTGTAATACAAGCTCAGGATAGACAGACCTCAAAAGTTACTTTTCCTACTTTTGTTATTAGGAAGCAATGTACACATCACTACCTGAAATTCTGAGCCTTTCAATAGGTTCACTTTAGGATCCAGACCACCCTTTGATTTTTTTTTAGCACAAATAGTTTTTTAACCCAGTTACTGCATCATAGTTTTCTGTAAACTATACTATATAAGCAGTGAAATAAGAGACACGGGCTTTGTTTCTTTGAACATGTGGGAGGTGGTTTTGGCAGAAAACTTTTGAACTTGCGTTGCTGCCATATCTAATGCCAATAACTCTCTTGACTTTGCTTTCCAAGTCCTTTGTACAAATACTGATTAAATCCCCGCAGTCTCAGAGCCAAGAAACTGGAATTACCTCACATTATGAACTTAGATGCACTAGAACAACAATATCTAGTGAAAAGCAAATTCTAATCCTTACTAATGTGTTATTCAATGCAAGCTGCCATTAGGCTGTAGTTAACTGCAACTCTTGTATAAAAGGCTTCCCTGTAACTCCTCAGCAGTGGTTCTCCGTTATTCTGTTGGAACACACTGCACATCAACTTACTGAATGGACAAGTCACAGGAGAAATATCAAAGTAAACATTACATTATAAACATTACAAGTCACTCCTTAAATCTACTAATGAGTATAGACACATAAGACTGGATTAAGATATCTGAATATTTGGTGTCCAGTACCTAATGTCCGCAGCTCTGTTGACTTTACTTTCCACGTGCTTTGTACAAATAATGATTAAATCCCTTCTATCTCCGAGCCAAAGAAACTGAAATCACCTTAGATTATGAACTCATATGCACTATGCAGTATCTAGTGATAGGTAATTTGTGTAGTTGAATGCAGACTAGTCATAAACTGTAGTTACCAACAAGACCTAAGAATTGATTTCCCTGCAACTCCTCAGCAATCCTTCTCCATGATCCTATTGAAACACACTGCACATATATAGCCAGATGAATGAACATGGAAATAACAAACATTTCTAGTCACTACTTAGATGTATTAATCTGTGTATTTAGTAACCAATGAATATGATGTTAAAGAAATACTAGATTAAATAACAGGTTCTTTCTTTATTTTAAAAGTTTTAAGGAGTTTAATTTCTCTGCTTCAGTCTTCAGCGGCTTCTTTCTTAACTTTATTAATTAGTTAAGAATAACAATATTATATTGTAACTAAGAGAGCCACCTCTCTAAACTATAAAGTCTCTTAACGATGCAGATGAAATGGTAATTGAGCTCAACGTAATCTTTTTAATCCAAATAGGGCTCTTTAGAGGATTTAGTAAGTCCCACTCTAATGGGCTGTTAATATACAGATGCCAAATAAAGAATGTGCCCTCTCCGGGAAGAATTTACATTAAGTGACTGGTTAAATCAAATAAAGTGATGTTTTGCACTTTAAAGACTGATTGGCGCAGTGCTGATATTTTGGCAATGCTAGGTAATGTTAACAACTATAAACAATTTTGTCACTAAATAACTGGCTTATATCCACTTTGATGATCTTTACACTCTTTTACACAATCAGCTGGTGGTGTGTCCTCGGCTCTGCTCCATTCAGCCTGGAACTAATGGCACAAGTGCATAGAATACTCACACTTAGACACATGAGACTCCAGATTCCAAACATTTGTAAGATAGTAACATAGGGCCAGATTAGGATGTATAGGCACTCATGAATTAGTCAAGAGTGGGCAAAACCATGTTGAATTGTAGGGGAGGTAAATTAATTAGGTTAAAAGGGACACCAGTCCATCAAGTTCAACTTATTAGGATCTCCTGCGATTTTACACAGTAGTCTCTTGCACCTTTTAATACAGGCTAATAACTTATCGACACTTGCTGCTGCGGATTGACATTGAGTCTTATTGCTAAGTCTATTGTTTGATGTCCTGTCTTGAATGACCAAGTTGTTCTAAATTCCTTCTTAGACATATAGAAATTATTATCCTCGACCACCAGGCCTTTTGTATGATTGCAGTACATAAGTCAAGCCTCACATACGAAAAGCTGATACAGAAATCAAGTACATATCATCATCTTGATGATGGTAAATCCACAAAAATACACTACCAGCAGGATCATTTAGAAATGATCAGCTCCAGGAAGTATTTTTTTGCGCCCTTTAGGTCCTTTTAGATTGTACCACCCAAACATGGTAGCCGGATGCTTGCATGCCACCCATTGCCTTCCTTCTTCGCTTCCATCTTACCTTATCTTCTTCCCTAGTAAGAACACTGTCTAGCTTTGCCTTCCAAATACTGAACATTCCTAGCAATGAATTCTGGCTGACACTTGAGTCTTATCAGTTTTGAGTTCAGACCAATTATTTGATATTTTCAGAATTAACAGAATATCTAACATGAAATTCTCTCTCTAGATTGTTATGTTGTATACGCACACAGTGTGACAAGTCATGCTGAACCAGTGTTTGTGTGGGAAATTGTACATGACATAAGGTACAATTACAATTGTACAATTTGTACCCACAGGTTATATTCTTTGTTTTGATACAATTAGTTGCAGCGTACATAGAATAAAGCTAGGTACTAACTAGAAAGATCATCATTCTAGTAAGTGCTCTGAGCCTGAGTCGGGTACATGGAGCTCATTTGACAGGGTGTATTTCAATCAAATTTGGTTTTGTGTCCCATTTGATGTCCCATACTGTGGCTCTGGATGGGTATATTTATTTATTTTTGCTCTATATTTCCCTAGCGTTTTATCACCGTTTTTAAAAATTATCAAAACCCCCCCACTCGAACAATTTATAGCCCAATTCCACGATAACTGTGGAATTGGGCTAATAATAGTCTAGTGTGTGGCTAGCTTTAGGGATTATTACTAGCTCAAATACCAAACATATTGAAACACTCACTATACCACATTTATTGCAGATGCTTACAAGTTCAATAACTAAACTTTCTATCTAACTTCAGTTCAATAACTATTCTTTCTATCACATAAAAAGAACAACTCAACAAAATGCACACCTTAAAACAACACAGATAAATAAGTTAGATAATACAGACCATAAAAAGACGAATTGTATAAATAACGTTTCAACTTTAGAGGAGACCTGAATGTCACCCTAGCTTTGACAGAAAAAAAGAAACTTTATGCTTATTCAGTTATNCATTTTTTGTCAGAGACTAGGTTGACTTTATTCAAAAAGACAAGCTTGGAAGGATAATAATGTATTCAATTACCCTAATAATCCTCAAAACAGCCTATGATAGCCATTTTCACTATACTTCACAAGATATTGCAAAAGGAATTTTTTTGACATTAACATAATAACTCAATAACTGCTATTTTGTATAACATGTTTAATCTAAACTGTTAAAAAAAATGAAATAGAAATACATAGAAATATCGAGCTCTCACCTTCATTTTACATACTGGAGAATGTGAGCTCAAATCTGATTGGTTGCCATGGGCAAAATTCCCACTTTTCAAATCCCCTGCAAAATCCCCGCTTAGTGAATTTAGGCCAACGTCTCAGTAGTATGTCATATTTCAATAAAAGCTTTTAAAGAGAAAAGTTTGAGTTTTTGCCCATAGCGATGAATTTAATTTTTTAGATAAGGGTTTCTTAACCAGTGGTACTAGGACACTAAGTGGTACTCAAATCACTGGTGACACGCCGGTTGAATGGTCATGGTTACTGGCGGTAGTGATATCTGAAAATCCAGATGGCTTATATCTTGACATCAAAATTAACAGTGAAAATCCCAACAACATTATTATTTTAACAATTACAAAACTGTGAAATCACAGACACATAATTTCCTGACACATACCATTTCCCATCATGATAATAATTCTGACAATTCTAAAATCTTAACACACATAATAACATGGTCATTCATCCAGACAATGTACCAATGTGTGCTCTGTCCCCCTGAGGAAAAAGAATGCGATGCAAGTGTCAGTGGAGGAGGTGGGGAGCAGACAATGAGGAAAAGAGCAGACACAGCATAGAGACATAGAGGCAATGGCTTGTCTGCTGCCTCTGTTCTGTAACTCTGCTGATTATTTCTAATTGTTTCCCTGTCCCCCAGGAGGACAAAACATAGAAGCATGGGGGACAGATCAAAGAATCATTTTTTTATGACACATAGTTTAATGTGCTACCTATACTACCCATGTTTCTTTACACATCCTTATGAGGCCTGTTCTTATTGGGTAGGGTACAGAAAAGTTGAGATTAAATTTTGGAGAAAATAGTTACACAAATTAAATCAGTCAAATGCAATCTGCGAATAGAGGATCTGATTTAGACACCCAAAGCTGCCACATTTCAAACATTCCAGACTTGTAATGGAAGTTATGTCTGTGCGCATGTTATTTTCTTGGCTGGTGAAAATTACCATATTACTTAAGTCTGGTCAGTTACACAATATGCAATGTCCCCAGAGAGTGTGAGAGAGAATGACATAAAGTGCCATAATTGGGGCTATTTAAACAAGCTATTGGAATAAGCCAACTATTAGTCCATACCATACACAATATTAAATATAATTATAAATTGCTTAAGAAATAACAAAACAAAGGCCCAAACGATCTTTGAATTCATTTTGCCATCCTAGGTGCCACTAAAAATCTTTTACAGTAGAATATATACTTTTGAAGAAAGGGGTCACTCTATTTCGNTATTGAAAAAAAAGTTTCAAAGTTTCAAAAAGAGTGGATAGTATACTTACTAGACTTGAGTCTGCAACCTTGTATCCAGTATCTTGAGGAACTACCCCAGATTTCATCCACTATGCTGTCTATTTTACTATTTTAGTATATGCCTTTTTATTGATATATGCCTTTCTAAAATTGTACTAGAAAGACAAAAAAACAGCAGCAAAATGTACTTTTTCTTCTTTCTTTCTTTATTGGGTAATTTGGGTTTCAGATACAAACAATCTATCAAGTCTGGTTTACAATCTCCCTCAAACCTAAACATGTATTTAATTGGCACTGAACCACATAGCCTCTTGTCGTATAGTCATGTTCTTACCTGGTCGCTGTCACTGTGGATAGTTCTCTTTACTGTTCAAGTATAATTTGATTTAATATAGTTTGTCTTCTTAAATCGTGGTTGTGATCTTGTCAAGCGTGTTAATTGGATTAGACTAGTCTGCTGTTATGAAACATCTGTGTGGCTCGAGACTGTAGTTCTAAAGCCAGGAGGATTATAAAAGTGGTTCGGCTTGTATATCCATTTCGGTTATGCAATAGAGATTTATTTTCGATGACACATAATTTACTCGGACTTTATTTGCTAGCATACCAAAAATGTTCGTATAGTTCCTTTTGATAGCTGATACAATATTGAAAACAGTGAGAGCATGTTGCATCTCCACCTATTGTCCAAATGTAAGTATTACATGTTTTTCAACTGAGTCCATACTCTAGACCTGGCCAACTTGTGGCTCTCCCAGCATGCTTTAACTGCATAGATATAGTTGATACCTGACAAAGTATGCTGAGACACTTAGTTTTGCAGCAGCTGGAGAACCAGAGGTTGCTCATGCCTGTACTATTCCATAGTAAAGCCAGTTTGTAAAACTCCAAAACTCCAGGGACTACATTTACTTAAATGTGAGAAAGATAAAATGGAGATGTTGCCTACAGCAACTAATCAGATTATAGCTGTCACTCTGTAGTATGTAATAAGATGCGAGACCTAGTATCTAATTGGTTGCTATTGGCAACATCACTTTTCCATTCCTGCAGTTCATAAAGCTAGTTTCAGAAATTGTGTTAATGACAAAATATCTTGAATAACACATACAATGACATTCAGCATTATTAAAGCTAAAGCTAAATAATTTAGAAAAAGTAGTACTCGATATGTACAAGAGACAGGCCTTCAACTGACTGGTGTCAGTTAACTTTGATCACGTTGAAGCTTTGAGTTTGATATTACGTTGATGATTGAGGACTTTTCATGATGGTCATGTTCAACCCTGTAAGTATGTTTGTTTTTGAGATACGTAGGTGTGTTAAAGCCAATGAGTCTTTGTAGCAACCCAAAACTCTAGTTTCCCAGCAAATAGTGAGGGAATGGTCCGTGCCATAAACCAACTGTCTACAATAAATTATATTGTAGAATGCTCATAACATGTTTAAGGACAAAATGAATGCATTTTATGTTCTTCCTACCTAGTCTTTTCTGACCTCCTGCCAAAGTATTTCCTGTTTTCATCAAATAGTTATATATCCTGTTAACAAAATCAATTTGAAATGGTTTCCTTCTTTTTAGAATCTTTATTTAGGAACAGAAGGAATAAAGACAGAATAAAGACATAAAACTGTCCAATTCTTTTATACCGTATAATAAAAAAGGCACATACAAAAGAAGAATAGGCAGATTGGTGAATAAGATCCATTGGGTCCAGATCCAGGTCTCAGATTCAAACAAATGGCAAAATAAGGTTATATTAATACTATTTAAAAACTATTAAAGATTAAACTACACATAAATCTCAATGTTACATATATTAAAGATTTTGAGAATTTATTAAATTATTTTGAAAATATTTAATGCATTTCTATCAATATTGTCAAAAAATTTAGTTCACCATTATTTTTTATTATTATGCTTAATTAAACTTTAAATTCAGTCCCCTGTACATATCTCGGTAACTGTATCTTATAGGTGTATTTTGCATGGTGTTTCTAATTAGACATTTGCTTAAAAAGTCTTCTGTCTATTCTGTCANATGGATTAATATATAATAAACAATTCTGCTAGAAAGAATTATAGGTTTTAAATGTTAGGTACCCCTGGTAATCTTTTAAAGGCTTTGCAGTTAGCAGATCTCAGAAATATTTTCTTATATGATACCTCCTACAGTGTACATTTTAGATTATGGTGCAAGCTGTCACATTATCAAGGCTAAAAAGGCAAGTAGTAGGACAGAAAGGGCAGGGGTAAATGAGGCAAAAGTACCATTTTCTCTGTCTTCTAATATACTCAAATTGAGGCAATGCCTGATATAAAAACAAAGTGGCCTTCAGTCAACAAATGGATAGCTCCATAGTTTTTGATCTACAAAATAAGTGATAAGTACTAAATAACAGTAAGCATGAAAATTACATAACAGTAAGCATGAAAAAAGTAATAGAAGACATTTTAAAAAATCTATTTTTTTAAGAGTCCGGTAAATGGTAAATCTATAAATCATCGCTTAATTAAAATAAAGTGAGTTTTATTGTCCTATTTCATTATGTTCCACAGGATTGTTGTACCAGAACCACAAAAATATTCTCATTGAACTATCAACCATTATCCATAGTCTTTGGTTAAATATTAAATCAGATTTTTTTAAATAATTGTAGTTATAATACAATACTATATACTACTATAATTTAATTTGCTATACACATGAATGACAAGCAAATAACAAATCATTTCATACATCATCATCATTATATTATACTGTCTCCCTTGTATAAATCATTAGCATAGGAGATGTCTGAATTCAAGTATTATATGTCTACTGAATACACTATAGCCTGAATATATACACAAGTAAAGGTCATTATATGAGCAGGTGTTTCTAAATACATTGATCTGATGATTTCTATTATTATCATTGATGTGCTGTGTCTTTTGTGCATCATTTCCTGAAGCAGCGGCAGACGGCACAGCTCCGGAGTATTGTGCTGGCTGGGAAGAATCCACACTGCATTTAGAACCGAAAAACTTTGAAGCAAAAATTCACGTAAGTACTACAAATTTTTATTTGTAAAGGTCGTTACATATATGTGGCAATGAAGTGGCACATTTTCCATGCTATGGGGTTCATTCTTTAGTTTCATATGATTTCTGAGAGCTAGACTACTTCATTTAATCTCTCTGATATCTTAATCATATTCTAGGGAAGCACATGTATAATTTTGTGAAGAATCAGTACCATAGTAGCAGTTTTATTCCTTAGACCTAGCCATGCTCACCAATGATAAGAGGCAAGGAGTAGCGCTCCTTAATCCTCCTTTCTCATTCTCACCAATGCAGTGGTGTTCTTGGAGGACTGGTATCCTTGGATTTATTGGCATTTACCATTTTGGGAGGAGAAAAAAACATACGGCCAAATCATTAAAATCAACTGAAGCTAAAGGTTGGGGATCAAAGATTTCACAAGGTACTGCATAGAACCTTTGTCCTATAGTTTACACAATGTTTGATTCTGTGGGAGAAAAAGAAACAATGTGAGTATAGAAGATGGGGTTATGGTACCTGATACCATACATCCTTCTTTTATGGGAGACAAATAAACAGATATTTGATATATGCTGACCTAGGTGTCATGCAGTTAAAAAAGTTAAACTCCTACGTTTAAATGGCTATAAAGAAAATCAACTGCTATTCTTCCATGTAAAACATTGTTACATGCTTACAGAGATTTAAGCCGATAGAAAAACTGCGCTAGGTCTAATTATAAGAATATTCCATTCTTGTAGTGGTCTGGTATGTTAGGGAAAAAGGTTTTTAACCCCCCCCCATCAGATTTAAGCAATACCTTAATGCCTCCTTTGAAGACAATGGGGCGAGATTGCAGTGAGATTGGAAAGTGGGGATGTTGCTCATAGCAATCAACCAGATTCAACCTCTCAGTTTCATTTTACACACTGGAGAATGTGAACCCAAATCTTATTGGTTACAATGGGCATCAATCCCACTTTTCAATTTTACTGCAATCTCACTGCTTAGTAAATATACCCCAATGGCTTTACAAATACTTTCCTATTACACAGTACTTTGTCATCCTATACAACTTTTATTTTTAAATTAAGTATTTCTGAACAGGTGAAATCACTCTCTAAGCACATCTCAGTTGATAGTTGAAGAGCTTGAAGAAAATATAGAGATTTGAAGGAGAAATCCAAAGCAGATGAAGGCCTGTATGTTTGTTTAGGCGTGTCTCGTTGCCAAAAGCTAGAAACTGTATGAATATNATTAGTGTTGCTAAGAATTGTATGAATTGTGTTCTAGAGGGGGGGGAAAGAGAATGGCTCTGATCCAGATGATAGCAAAAATTCGCCAGTGCACGCATTTGGGGCCTCTGGATGGGGAGTGATGTCTCTAATATTATTTCATACGTAAAGTCTTTTAGAAAGAGAGGATAAGGATTATGTATTAGCAATTCATATCTGACTCTTAAGCAATCAGATCCCTGAGAAACAAATCTGTCGGGATTCACATTGGCAGATCCACAGTGTTCTTGTATCTATGCAAACACAACACTAAACACTCCCTTCGCACAGTTAGACTGCTGAAATAGGCCTGCCTTAATTCCAGGAAATGGAAAGCAGTATCAGTACTGTGGATCGGTACACAGTGAGAGAGTACTTTGAGAGACTTTTAATAGAATCCTAACAAACTAGTTCCTGGCCAAATTACACTTACATAATCACCTTTATATATACGTACCACTTATAAATATACCACATTTGTAATTACAAAGAGAACTGTAACATGAGGAAATGAAATATATGAAGACACATTCCTGTTTTCTTTAATTGCAATACATTTTCTTCTACCCTTTTTCCATATGGCCGTAACATATAATCATATTCCTTATATTGGAGTACAATCATAGGCGTCAAAACTAGAGGGGGGGGAGCATTGCCCCCCTCGCTCCCCCTCCAGAGTTCAGTCAGCCTGTAACAGGCGCTGCAGCTCTCTATGTAGTGGGGCAGAGGGGAGGGGGCGCCGCAAGTTCGGGGACTAGCCCCTCCCCCAAGTTAAATATTCCAGCGCCCCTGAGTAGCATGCACATCTATGTCATTTGTAATGTAATAACAAATAATAACCTCTCATTGGAACATTTGTAATGTGAAAACACCATTATATAAGAGAAAATGATTCATGTAGTAACAAAGTACCAAGGACCTTCCAGCTATTGTATGGCAGGTCCAGAAAACTGTTTGCAAAGGACAATTGTTAATATAACACCACCCTGTAAACAAACAATCATCCACCTGCTTGTGTACAAGAAACCACCAGCAACAATGAACAGTCTAGCCCTAGCAGAGGATAAACTATAATCTATTCATGCTGTACTAATAATATGCATGTAGTTTCTGCCAGAAAGGTCTTATTTCCAAAGCATTAGCAATTTTCTTTATCATCAGTTCCACAATCAGGTTTACATGTTCACATTACAGGTAGTACAAAGTGTACTACTTGAATCACTGTAGATAAAAAACTGTCCTACTATAGCATATTGGGGATTGATACATAGGGTCAAGTGCTATTTATTATACAATGTAAATGTAATGTAAAATGCTCAGTGCTCTGTGTGATCCAGTCACAAAGAAGTGTTAGTAGCAGAAATTAAGGGTAAATAGGTATAAGTAGGTTGAGGACCTTGGTAAGTTTCTTTGAAGAGACGAGTTTTAAGGGCGCGCTTAACAGTTTGGAAAGTAGAGGATAGGTTATTTCAGAGAGGTGCAGCCCAGGAGAAGTCCTGTAACCGAGATTCAGAGCATTTGTTTAGGGTAGAAGAGAGTTTTAGATTCTGTGAAGATCTGAGAGAACGAGCTGGGATATATCTTGAGATGAGTGAGGATATGTAGCAACATGATTTTATTTTTAATTCTGTAAAGTAAAGGCAACTAGTGTAGATACAGGCAGAGTGGACCAGCACTAGAGGAGAGTTTTGCAAAGAAGATCTGTTTGGCTGCTGCAATATATGTAATATAGACTGAGAGGGAGTGATTTTAACATAACACATAATTACAAAACTGTCCTAGCAACCCACATATACTCTAGAAAAACAGGCATATCAACTAACTAATTGGCAATTACTGTATTTTGAGCTTTCTAAACAAAAAGCTTATAATTTAAATTGTATATACATTACATAATCACCAAGTAATACAAATTTAAAATGTTTGTCTATAAAAATGTACTAGTACATAGTAATGACAAATTGCAAAAAAAATAACCCATGAATATCAAGGTAAATGAAAAAATGACCAAAAAGCATGCACAGACCACTGTATGTGTAGGCTTCAGAGCCTGCATCCCCCGTTTACTTAATTTACGCTGGATGGGCATATTTAAATTATACATTTGGGGCAAGGTTTGTCTGATCCGCAGATGTAACTTAAGGCAGGGACATAGCAGTGTAAGCGCTGCTATCCCCTGCAATCTTTCGCACACCCGCTGTGTTACCTTCTTTCTATGAGAGGCTTGTCAAGAAACTTTTATTAAATATATAGCTCTTACTGTTTTGTGGATATTGTAACAGTATACAGATTCTGTACCTTTTCATATCTGTACTGTATATCTGTATATAAAACCTTAAATAAAAAAAATCTAATGTGAAAAATATATAACTCTTTATTATATAATCCACTTTAACATATGACTGTTTTGAAAAGCATTGCTGTATTTCTAAATGAGAATCTGTGTGTCAAAAACACTAGTTAACATGATGTACCTGTATTTCGATCCTATGGTTTGATTTGCGTAATTGGAACTTGTTACATGCTCCTTGTTCAGACAGTACATTCTGTAGTCTACAGTAGTCATTTACTAAACAGAAGTATACAGAAACAATTGAATAATTTATCACCACCTAAGATAAATACTTTAAACTAGATAGGACAACTCCTATCCATGTAATGTAATATATCATATTGCCAAGATAAAATTATATGAAAGTGTGGTTATGTATATTGTGGTTATGTGTATTGAGAGGTCTGGAATTGTGCATGGAAGAGCGCTGAGGGAGGGAACATGTGCAGATGATGTATTACAGGCAATTTACCCAAGCTGCTTCCGTAAATTTCCTGTAATGCAGAAGTCTGGATCCAGGTCTTCATTGTGAACAAATATTCACACTTAAGCTGGCCATACACTATAAGATAAATTGTTCCAATCTAAAGATTTTTTCAAGAGTGGGTAAAACCATGTTGAATTGCAGGGGAGACGAATTAATTGCAATCAGTAT